>JAZFAU010000522.1:0-104625 GCA_037178615.1 Dione vanillae
ATCGAACGTTCTATAAGCCTAAAGAGCGTGTTAACTAAAGTATACTTAAAACGTTCTATAAGACTTTTTTATGAATAAGGCCAACAATATATATTAGTTTCAAATAAAACAATTTAAACGGATTTATCGCGTATATTAACATTTTTTGTGAAACCCGACTAGACTACTGCAAAGTGTTCGAAACATCGGGTTTCACAAAAAATGTTAATATACGCGATAAATCCGTTTAAGTTCCTTTATTTAAAATGTATAAAAATTGCAAAAAATAAATAACTTATTATATATTAGTTTCCTTTTTCTATTATATATAAGATACAGATGTGATACAATGTTAAAAAGCTTTGCTAAAAAGATATTTGATCCACAAACTTCACGTTCTCCAGGTTATATGATGTATGATAAGCAAAGGAATCCTAATATCTTGATACTTCTGAATACGTGTGTGTTGTGTGATGGAACGTTTTGAAATAAAATAATATGATAAATATTTAAATTTAAGTAATGTATGTAAATAATTACAATTTTTTTACAAGTAAGTTTTCCTTTATGTATAAAGGAAACACTGTGCCAAACTCGTTCTTTAAATCCAGATGTTCTAGAAACATATCACAGTACATACACAATTTAAACAGTTTCAAACGTATTTTTAATGCATGTCAATATCATGCAATGGTCAAGGTCACAATAAAAAAAATAAAACCAATCCATATATATCTTATTATATTATTTTACACATTGTTATTTTCAGCAGGTACAAGTTAGACTAATCTTGTAAATTTAATACCTAACCTTAACTCGATTTTAGATTCTCAAGTTCTAGCAGTAACCTAATATTACTAGTGATTTTCATTCCAAGAAAGTGAACGAAGTACGCTGTGGAATTGTAAATTCTGAAATCAGATCAAAATTCTTTATGCACATCTAAGGGTATACGTCACGATAATTTTCTTTTTTAGCTTTACACTTTATCGGGCACATAGCAGGCAGAGCAAGCTGCAGGAACGGTGGGAACCTAGAGTTAAGACAGTCCACAGTCACAGTGTAAACAATAAGTAATATAAGCGAAAGTGTTACTCGTGTGCTTTTGTTTTTAAAAAATAATCTTTTCTAGCTTCCTCTGTAACAAATAGGAAAACAGGTAGTGCAGTTTGACTCAATTCTAATACTTTGAGTTCTTGTTGAACTCAAAGTATTAAAATTGTTGCACCCTATGTCTATTCCCTATGTCTGTTCAAGATACTGCATGATGATTGGTGGAATTTAACTCTTAATCATTTTTTTTTTACTGTAATACATTCAAGCAATATGCAATAAACGTTAAAACAATACATAAGTATACGAATACATTTCTACTGCTCCATCATGAGTCTCTTTAGTACCATTTATAAAACGTTGTATTTAACATAACGAAAGATAAATAAAATTCACTACTTGCAATAGAAGTTTAACCCACAATTATCGATAATGGTCAACAAATAAACGAAACAGATGGAGGATACAAAAGGACAGACAATCCTATAAGAGTTCTGTTTCTCTTTTTTATATACGGGTAACAAGATGTAACACCCTTCTTCGAGTATTTTCATAGAGTGGCCTCGTAACGTAACAAGGACCGCTACTCAGTATTCAAGAATTTCGTCATGTTTCATTTGTTAGAACAGAGCTGAATTTAGCACTCGAGCAAAACGAAGATAATATTATATATAAGCTCTTTAACTATTTATATATAAGCTTTAATTTCAAATACTTGTATTTACTTATTTTTTTGACAATAATTACTTGTGTCAATATATAATATAAGTAGGTATGCAAAGATAAAAAATGATTTCGTTGACTTCGTCGATGTTAGCAACTTTTTATATTGTATGTTACGAATTTTATGTTGTATGTTATGTTGATGTTTTAGTCTTATATAGCACGATATTCGAGAGAAATCTAGTAAAGTGCCACTCTATTCTCCGCATTCCGTCCAATATTAAAAAAATGCTAGTTATATTTTCCTATTATGGGAGTAAAATGAGATTTTAAAACTTAAGAACAAATGGAGATCGAAACTAATTTTAAGTGATCACACTAAGTTCTTTCTTTACTCGCAAAAAGAAATTGACCTATAAAAATGTTCTACAATGTTACGTAAATACGTACAAAACGAATTCCAATACAAAATAACTGCAAATATCACAACAAACCTGACCTGGCTTAAAGTTTATGCTCCAACAGACACCGCGAGGGTCGTGTTAACTGAATTGTTCTGACAAACATTTACTTAGTATAACCGTCCAGATATAAAGTCAATACTATATTTTACTCAATTGCCGAATACAACATAATAAAAATATTACTAAGTAAATATAATTCTACACCTTTCTGTTACAATTAGAATACGATTAGCAAAAATAGAGGAATATTATTTTAGAATTAAGTTAACTTTTTTCGAGGCAGTTTAAGGGTTCTGTACACCAATAGATTGACTTTTATTTTTTTTAGGCAGAGGGAACTGCAGGAACCATATGAATCTAGCGTTAAGACACTCCGTTGCTTAGTCCCTGCTTTCTTCGGCCTCGCTTTCCGCCTTTTCAAGACATTGCGCATTAATAATTAAGTTGAAATAAAGCACTCGTTATAAATATATACTGTTGTGTATATACTATGTGTGTAATTGTAACAGTTTGTGAATATTACGCGTTTATTTAATAATTTATGTAATTCTTCTAAAACGCTTAGGCCAAAGAGCAAACAGTCGTACGTTGGAAACTATTAAAATCGAATCCTTGAATTACATTTAAAGCAAATCATCTACGTGAGTTCTATTCTAGCTTACTCAAGTTAATTAGAAATAGTCTAGTTGCAACAAGCAATTGCATTGAAGTACAGTTACAAAATCCACTTTATTATTGTTACATACAAACGTTAAGTGGTTTCAAAAAATACTTGCTAAAGAGTGAGTAATCTCTTATGGGGAGATAAAGAAAGCTTAGTGTACTGCATACTGGGTGCAAAATCTATATATTATATGTAATTGATTTATATATCAAATTGCAAAACTGCTATTCCGAGACAATATTTTTTCTATCGATTTAATTATTCGTAAAACAAAACACAGAGAACAGTACTGTGTGTACATGTAAATTAGATATAATGGATTTTTTTAGATAAAATATTTAATCTATTATTAAATAAAAAAAACGTTTCTAAAAATAAAACGTAAGACAGCAGCTACACCTTGCTGGACTTAGTCCAATCGCCATCCGGGCCATCTTATATATATATATATATATATATATATATATATATATATATATATATATATATATATATATATATATATATATATATATATATATATATATATATATATATATATATATATATATATATATATATATATATATATATATATATATATATATATATATATATATATATATATATATATATATATATATATATATATATATATATATATATATATATATATAAAAAAAAAACGTTTCTAAAAATAAAACGTAAGACAGCAGCTACACCTTGCTGGACTTAGTCCAATCGCCATCCGGGCCATCTTATATATATATATATATATATATATATATATATATATATATATATATATATATATATATATATATATATATATATATATATATATATATATATATATATATATATATATATATATATATATATATATATATATATATATATATATATATATATATATATATATATATATATATATATATATATATATATTTATATATATATAAGATGGCCCGGATGGCGATTGGACTAAGTCCAGCAAGGTGTAGCTGCTGGACTACTGGATTGCAGGGTAGGCAGAGGGAACTGCAGGAACCATATGAATTTAGCGTTAAGACACTCCGTTGCTTAGTCCCTGCTTTCTTCGGTCTCGCTTTCCGCCTTTTCAAGACATTGCGCATAAATAATTTATATCTTACTGCATTTCTATAATCAAAAGACAGTGTATGAGATTGTCGCAATGTTATACTTTTGGCTCAGTTACTATAAACTTATAGTTCGTTCTCTCCGATTCTTTCCTTAAGAGATAATGATAATTTCCTGTGGGAGTGCAGATACCTTTGCAATAACTAAAGAATCAAAAGTACTTTTATTTAAAATAAAAAAGTGCTTTGATTTAGATCATTTAGAAAGTGAAAGTCATTAAAGTTAATCTTTAAAGAAACACACTGAAACCATATGTTTCGATCATATTCGTGAGGATCTACACACATTAAATGGCAAAAATAGGTCAATAACAATACTTCAGGGTAGTTTCATTCCAGTACGAGATGTTGCCTACATGCTTCATGTTGCTTAGATGTCCCGATTGACACGATTACATTGTTTTTATAGTCTTTGTCATCTAAGACTACTCTCTTTTATAAATATTCGTAACTATACTATAATTAGTAATTTTACTTACTTCAGACAACCTTAATAAGTTAAATTAAGACTTTTCCAATATTCCACGTACAGTGTTTTAATTTTATATATACTTAACCGAATATGTATATTACAGTAGCGTAATAAAGCGGTTATTAAGTTACTCTGTGAATAATTTTAGAATCGACCTAGTTCATGTCTTATGAACAGGTGATCGTCGTGGCTGAGCTTGGCACGTGTTAGATTACTTGGCGTTTTATTTTTGTACAAGCTATCTTTTAAAATGTATGTAAAAAACAAAAACGAAAATAATTCACACAGCGTAAATTGAACAATTTATTGAACCACCTAAGAAAGCGACCAGGAGCAACGTTCAAATTCTGATATCTCAAAAGTTATTATATTAATAAGTCTCTTTTCTTTCCTTAGTGTGGAATAAAAATATATTACGTACTAATAAAACAAATAAAAACTATTTAAAAAAAGCAAAGTGTTCGATACCAATAAGGGAATCTACTTTTATGTTCTTGTCCTCACAACAACACAACAATGTCTAAACACTAGGATGGAAAGCATGGAATGGAGTGTCTTTATATTACTTTCTCTTTGCTTACCTTGTGTCGTGCGGGATGCAGCGAGAAGCTAATAAAAATCAATTTTTATAAATTATAATTAATTTATATTTTATTATAATAACAACATGTAATTTACTTAGGAAGTTCATCTATGAGAAGATTAAAAAAAATTCTTCGGCATTTGAGGATAATTAAAAGGAAGCCAGATAATAATTATAAAATGCTGTAATCATTTTGTCTATCATCTTAATTAACAAAATGGATATTGATATGTCTACTTCTAAAATATTTTATCACATTTTCTTTCAATAATAACTGTTATTTTCTTATCTAATAATAATCTGCTTAGATAAATTTAAATTCGCAATGGTAGTTGTTTTTTATTTATTTTCGCCCACTTTGTCGTTCATTTCTTATAAAAATCAGTAAAATATACAAATATAATAAATATGAAGTAATGTATTTCCAAGATGGCTGCTGAAACAAAATAGGATGAAATAGGATATGAAATTTAAGAATTTTTATATTACTTTTGATACAAATTTAGTTTATACTATTATCAAGTTTTTTAAGTGAAATTTGCAAAATTTGTGCTCTACTGACACGCCAAAAAGGAATAATATATATATACATACATATTTTCACGCTCTATCCCTATCGGGGTAGTCAGAGAGAACGGAGCGCCAAACGCTGCGGTCCCTGCATACCTCTTTCGCCTCGTCCACTGTCATTAACCTCTTCATGCATGCTCTCCGGGGAGTCCTCATGCTTTTTACGTGACCTTCCTCCAGTATCTCCGATACTGTGTTTTCGAAAGTCAACCGAGGTCTCCCCTTACCTCTCTTACCACACACTTTTCCATCGTATATCTTTTTTACCATTCTTTCGTCACTCATTCTTTCGACGTGCCCAAACCACCTGAGCACGTTCTTCTTCATTCTTACTGTGACATCCTCGCTGGTACCTACTATCCTGTGTACCTCTTCGTTGCGGATTCGGTCAGCTAAGCTGACTCCGCATATCCTTCGAAGAGATCGCATCTCCACAGCATTCATCTTTCTTTCATTCTTCTTCTGTAATACCCACGTTTCACTGCCATATAACAGCGTCGGAACCAAAACTGCATTGTGTACGGCCAAACGTGCAGCGATGCTCACGTTCTGCCGTCTCAACAACGCAGCTAAGGCACCGTTCATTCTGTTACCGGCAGCAACACGTCTTTCCACATCCATTTCGTATCTACCATCTCTACTTAACATACTTCCCAAGTATACTACTTCATTCACTTGTTCTAATAAATTTCCATTCACGAAAATCTTGCAATCTGTCCTTTCCTCGTCTCTTTCAAATACCAGAACCTTTGTCTTACTTGCATTCAGGCTTAGACCATTAGTTTCACACCCGTCTTTCAGAATGGTGACCAATGCCTGCAACTCGCTTTCTGATGATGCAATAAGCACTGCATCATCTGCGTACAACAAGCAATTTACCTTCAAGTCACCCACTTTTACACCCATATCACTTTCTTTCAGTCCTTGGAGACAGCTATCCAAATACAAATTGAACAACCAAGCCGACATGGCACAGCCCTGTTTGACACCCGATTGGATGCCAAACCGAGGCGACATGTCGGCTCCTACTCGCACACAGGCTGAGTGATCTCTATAAAGAGACTTTACAGCCTGCAGCAAGGGTCCGCTCACATTGTACCGGGGTAGTATCTCCCACAATTTCTTTCTCACAACCCTGTCAAACGCCTTCTCCAAGTCCACAAAAGCACAGAAAACCTTTTGGTTTACAGCCAAAAACTTCTCTGTGATCATGTGGATGGAAAAGATCTGATCCATGCATCCTCTTCCAGGTCTAAAACCTCCTTGGGCCTCCCACAGTAGCCTTTCGGATCTTTCTTGCATTCTTCTCGCTAAAATTTTTGCATATACTTTACCACCTAAGCTAATTAAACTGATAGCCCTATAGCTTGCACAGTCTATCTGTGAACCTTTGCCTTTATACAAAGGCACGATGACTGCACTTTGCCAATCATCTGGGACCTCCCCCGATTTCCAGCACAAATTGCACAGAAACCAGAACAAGTCCAAGATGCGAGGTCCACCATATTTGATCATCTCGGCAGTAACTCCATCCGCTCCCGCTGACTTACCACATTTCAAGCTTCTTATTGCACTCTCAACTTCTTTTATACTGATTTCGCCATCTGCTACATCAAGACTCGGCTTGTCGCTGTTACTTGAGGCAGAAGCGTCATCACATTCATACATCTCCTTATAGAATTCCACCCATCGCTGCAAAACGTGTGATCTGTTTGTGAATATCTCACCGTCCTTCGAAAGCACCCCTTTCATTCTAAAGGTTGACGAACAACTCCGTGAATCACTAACTTCTCGCCAGAAAAGCTTCGTGTTATCCCGGAAGTTGCTCGTCAACCTTTCATCTCTTTTACTCTCGTTTATTTCACGCTTCATCTTTATCAGTGCTTTCGTTAGGTGCTTTTGCAGCTTGTACTCTTTCTTTTTAATCTCTCTCATACTTTTATTCTTACCTGAGGCTTTATAATCCTGCCATGCCTTCTTCTTTCTTTCTACAGCATCTCTCACTTCATCATCCCACCATTCGTCACGCTTTTACTAAAGCCTCTTTTCATTGTACCACATACCTCTGTCGCAGCTTCCACCATGCAGTTCCTAAGGTTCTGCCAACATACTTCAACGCTTTCATTTCCTGTTTCACAACTGTCTAGCTTTTTGGAAACCCTTTCTGTATACTCCTCTCTGATCGGTGGATCTTGAAGCTTCCAGCTTCTTATGCGATAATTCGATTCCAAGTATGAACACCTTGTGCGGTTACGCCATCCTACGAACAAACCCCTAAATCTAGCAATTACTAGATAGTGGTCCGTTCCCAAGTCGGCACCCCTAAACACACGTGTGTCCATCACTTGTTTTCGAATCCGCTGATCCACTAGGAATAAGTCAATCATACTTTTCTCTCCCATGCGCTCCCACGTATACATGTGAATTTGTTTGTGGTCAAACATCGTGTTTGCCACAAACAAATTCCTTTCCTTGCAAAGTTCCAAATGAGCTTTCCAGCCTCATTCACTCTTCTGTCACCATATTGACCTAACACACCTTCGTAACCACTTCTCGCGGTTCCGACCCATCCATTCATGTCTCCACATAATATTAATTTTTCATTTCCTCTAACACTGCCTAGAACATCCCTGACACTCTCCCAAAACCCCTCAAGTTCGCTCAATGAAGCTGAGGATACCGGCGCATATGCCACCAACAAGAATATTCTTGTAATCCCCAGCTTGAAGCGAACCCAAAGCAGTCTAGGGTTGATCGCCTCGTACTCTACCACTGCACTAACCAATCGAGAGGACAATAACACACCTACACCTTGACACCCGCGTTCGCTCTCTGGAACGCCGGCCCAGAGAGCGACGCGGCTGCCCGGCAAATCGGTTGTATCATTGCCCTTTCGCTTGGTCTCAGTCATACAAATGACATCCAAATCTCGCTCATCCATCACATCTAATAGTTCATTCATCTTCTGGTCCATCCCTCCTCTTACATTCCACGCAGCTATTTGTAGCTCCGTCCTCCACTTCCCGCCGTTCCGGACATGGCGTGCTGGGTGGCGGTCCCCAACGCCGCATTATATATATATATATATATATATATATATATATATATATATATATATATATATATATATATATATATATATATATATATATATATATATATATATATATATATATATATATATATATATATATATATATATATATATATATATATATATATATATATATATATATATATATATATATATATATATATATATATATATATATATATATATATATATATATATATATATATATATATATATATATATATATATATATATATATATATATATATATATATATATATATATATATATATATATATATATAATTCCTTTTTGGCGTGTCAGTAGAGCACAAATTTTGCAAATTTCACTTAAAAAACTTGATAATAGTATAAACTAAATTTGTATCAAAAGTAATATAAAAATTCTTAAATTTCATATCCTATTTCATCCTATTATGTTTCAGCAGCCATCTTGGAAATACATTACTTCATATTTATTATATTTGTATATTTTACTGATTTTTATAAGAAATGAACGACAAAGTGGGCGAAAATAAATAAAAAACAACTACCATTGCGAATTTAAATTTATCTAAGCAGATTATTATTAGATAAGAAAATAACAGTTATTATTGAAAGAAAATGTGATAAAATATTTTAGAAGTAGACATATCAATATCCATTTTGTTAATTAAGATGATAGACAAAATGATTACAGCATTTTATAATTATTATCTGGCTTCCTTTTAATTATCCTCAAATGCCGAAGAATTTTTTTTAATCTTCTCATAGATGAACTTCCTAAGTAAATTACATGTTGTTATTATAATAAAATATAAATTAATTATAATTTATAAAAATTGATTTTTATTAGCTTCTCGCTGCATCCCGCACGACACAAGGTAAGCAAAGAGAAAGTAATATAAAGACACTCCATTCCATGCTTTCCATCCATTCCATTCCATGTTTAGACATTATTGTGTTGTTGTGAGGACAAGAACATAAAAGTAGATTCCCTTATTGGTATCGAACACTTTGCTTTTTTTAAATAGTTTTTATTTGTTTTATTAGTACGTAATATATTTTTATTCCACACTAAGGAAAGAAAAGAGACTTATTAATATAATAACTTTTGAGATATCAGAATTTGAACGTTGCTCCTGGTCGCTTTCTTAGGTGGTTCAATAAATTGTTCAATTTACGCTGTGTGAATTATTTTCGTTTTTGTTTTTTACATACATTTTAAAAGATAGCTTGTACAAAAATAAAACGCCAAGTAATCTAACACGTGCCAAGCTCAGCCACGACGATCACCTGTTCATAAGACATGAACTAGGTCGATTCTAAAATTATTCACAGAGTAACTTAATAACCGCTTTATTACGCTATTATAATATACATATTCGGTTAAGTATATACAAAATTAAGACACTGTACGTGGAATATTGGAAAAGTCTTAATTCAACTTATTAAGGTTGTCTGGAGTAAGTTATCGCTAATTGAGTTTCATTAACCACGTAAAATTACTAATTATAGTATAGTTACGAATATTCATAAAAGACAGTAGTCTTAGATGACAAAGACTATAAAAGCAATGTAATCGTGTCAATCGGGACATCTAAGCAACATTAAGCATGTAGGCAACATCTCGTACTGGAATGAAACTACCCTGAAGTATAGTTATTGACCGATTTTTGCCATTTAATGTGTGTAGATCCTCACGAATATGATCGAAACATATGGTTTCAGTGTGTTTCTTTAAAGATTAACTTTAATGACTTTCACTTTCTAAATGATCTAAATCAAAGCACTTTTTTATTTTAAATAAAAGTACTTTTGATTCTTTAGTTATTGCAAAGGTATCTGCACTCCCACAGGAAATTATCATCATCTCCTAAGGAAAGAATCGGAGAGGCAGCTTAGAAGCTTAATTAAATAAAATGAAAATGTTTCATATACTGTATAATATTAGAAAACGCCACGTTCAGTATCGCCTCTATACGTTGAATGCCTCAAATTTAGGTGGAGAACGAAGAACGAACTATAAGTTTATAGTAACTGAGCCAAAAGTATAACATTGCGACAATCTCATACACTGTCTCTTGATTATAGAAATGTAGTAAGACATAAATTAGTAGATAATTTGAAATTAATGATGATTTAATGAATTGTTTAACGATTTAGCAATTTATGTTTGCTTTACGTACTTAATTTTTTGTCTGGTCAGGTAAATGGAGTTAACTTAGTATATTCAATAATTTTAAAATTTTCTCTCAAGGTGAAGCCACTAAAGTACAAATCTCCGGCGAGATCGAAAGAAACCTGACGAAAGAATTTAATATAAAATTATTCTCTCCCTGCGGTCCTACATAAAATTTCAACGCCTATTTTATCCGTTATGAAGTAAATTACTAAAATTTGTGAAGCAAGTATTTATTTAAATCATTAGCCTGCTACTAGATACGAATTTTAGTATTTCTTAAAACAAAAATGATTGAAGTCCCAAACAAATTTACAATCCCTATTTCATCCCTTGTTAAGTGAAATTTTTAAAATTTCAGAAGCACATGTTTACTTGTTTTATGTAAGTACTTAACTACGATAAAAAATTGATTGTTTTACTTTCAAAATGACGGAATTTCATATTTATTATCATCCCCTATTTAGACACTACAGATGTAGATTTCTTTAAAGCGAGCCATCAGTAATTAAACCCAGGACTTAATAAGAAAAATTAAACTTTAAATACTTTTTTAACTACTTATATCAAATCAAAACATTAAATTTATAAGAAAATAGCAAAAATATTTGTCAAAAATAAAGCAGCCTCAAGTAATATGGTGAGTGTCAGCAGTTAACGTCGTAACGGCGCGAGAGAAATTAAATTATATCTGAGATGATCCCTCCAACGGTGGAAATCTACTTAGCTTCGCCACTTGCTACCTTAAATTACTCGCTAAATAAGTAAATATATAAATAAAAAAGTATAATTTCATCTATAATAGTGTAGGCCTACTAACTGCAAAGACATTCTGTTACCCATTTTCCACCGATACTTAGGACATTGTGTGTTGGCGAAACACAACGCCGCGCTTTGCCAGCTTGCCAGGGCGGAGAAAATGGAAATTAAAAATCCATCTACCCCAAGTGAGAATTGAACCCACAAACCGTCGCATTTACAGGCAGGCTTTTGTACCAAATATGGGTGCAAATCAATATACATTTTATTATTGATTTTATTGTTACGAAAATATTTAATATTGAAATCAGTAAAACCTATAGTAATTAAGAGTTCTTTATGAAATATTCAGAACATTGAACGGAAATGTCAGCTGTTATCTAAATAAAAAGTACACCTAATTATGTAAAGTGGATCTCTTCTGTATTACCTATCGTACGATAATAAACCAATTGATATTACTCTATCATTTTATTGCGAAAAATGGACTCCTAATAGCGAAACCAAGACCTAACGCCGACATATACTAAGTAATATGTAAGTAAAAATAAAAATATGCAAGTAAATACGTAAGTAAAAATAAAAAATAACCCCGTACCTAGCAGACCTGAAAAATAAATGTACCGTCGCCAAGGTCCAGCCTCTACACCGTTCGAGCTTTTATACTTATACAGTGAATATCGTTTATTATTTCAAAGTCACGAACAGAAATTGGATAATTTTGTTATATTTTTTTTAATACTTTTTGTTATACTGTATTATTATTATAAGAATAAATAATATATTAAGTTAAATATAAGGTAAAAAAGTAATTGTGGACTTTGTCTTCGCTCTAGGGATAAAACGTGAAGGTAATATATAATTTAAAAAGTCGATATCTAGTAGATAAGTTCTGGATAAGCCTTTAGGTAAATTGAATTTATTACAAGTTGTAATAAAGTCTCATTTCTATTGGTTTAAAATGTTATTTCACATTTATAGTAAAAAAAAGTTTTGGAAACCATAAAAAAAATTACATTTGAACTCTTGCACCGTCTAAGGTATTCGACAAGTAATCCACGCGTCGTCATCAAGTCGTAAGTCGTAGGTGTTCTTACACTCGTAAGCATATGATATATGATTATTACAACTTATTTATGTGTTGAGCATTCTTCTCATCTCCATTTTTCAACAGATTATAATTTAATCACTATTTTATATTATTATTTTGACATGCGTAAAATATCTACATACAATTGTTTTTTATATACTATAATAAAAAAACAATGTCCATACTAATAATTTTTTTTTTTAGCTTCACACTTTATCCCGCACATGGCAGGGTAGGCAAAAGGGACTGCAGGGACCATACGAACCTAGTGTTAAGACACTCCGTTACTTAGTCCCTGCTTTCTCCGTCCCCGCTTTCCGCCTTTTTCGAGGCATTGCGTGTTGAGTAGCGGAACTCAACGCCGCGCTTTGCCTAGTTAGCCAGAGCGAAGGAAATGAAAATAGAAAAATCCATCTTCTCCGACTGGGGATCGAACCCAGAAACCGTCGCGTTACAGACGTTACGTCTCTGCGCCACGACGGTGATATTTTAATGATATTCATACACAGATTATAAAAAGTATACCTAGGACTATATAAATATTTATATAATTTTACTTCAATTCAATGAAAAACCGCCATTAGCATTTAATTATTATGTAAAGACTTACATTTTGCATATGAACGATTTCTTGGTATTAGAGAAACATAATAATAAAAGCTTTTTAGGTTAATTACACAATGCGCAAAGTTACTGCAATAGGCACAAGTAAAGTAAAACAAATTAAATGTTATGAAATAATGTGCTAGCTTATCCCTAGTTTTTTTAATATATCACACTAGCGTAGGAGGAGAACGAAGGAGTGGACAAGGAGGAGTGTCTAATGTCTATGTCTTTTCTGCCTACTCAGGTGTATGCAAAATAGTGTCAAAACGGAAAGATTTTGATATTAAGTTGATTTTAAAATTTATATTTATATTTTTTTTTTCATTATCCCAATTGAAAATTAATGCTTGTTACTTTTTTAATAAAATAACAACACTGTAATAAATGGAATCAAATGCAAAATATTTATTTAATTATTAATATGGCATTTTCGTAATATATGAAACATACACTACATGTTATTTTTATGTTTTTTTACCATTGATTTTAAATAGAATAAGAAATTTCCATTTTTTTTAGTTAAAATTTCAATTTTATTTTAAGTGTATGCAACGCAGAATCAATATGACTTGTTAAATATGATAACTATTCTCAAAGCAATTTGTAGGAGTCGGATCAAATACCGCTGAGTTAATGACAATGAAATTACAATGTAGAGTAACCATCAATCTTTTCATTTTTATTTTTCTTGGTTTTTTGAAATATATTTCAGTTCAAATGGAAATTGAGTGTGAGTGAACAAAACGCCAAATTCATATATTAATGATAATATTTTTCAAATAAAAATATTTCATATAAGAAGGTAGACAAGATTCAACTTTAGCTTAAAATGATTTTAAATCATTGTTAACTTCTAACTCATTTTTTAATTTTAACGAAATTGATTTATTATTCACCACCATCTTAATTATTTTAAAATCAGTTTATGACATTTTCTTTACTTCTTGATATATTTCATATTATAAAGCTCGTACTTAAATTTTATGAGTAAGTAAAATTTTATGAGTTCACGTTCAAAAATAATGCCTTTTTCATGTTAGTAATTCTAGACGAAAAGAAACAAAGTTCGTTATTAGAGTAACAAAATTGTAATATATTGTAGGATAAGCTTATTACAAAAGTTTTAATATATTCTCTTTATTCTTATATATTAATATAGGATGTTGTTGTGGAGGTGTTTAAGCTTAAAAACTGTTCAAAATATTATAAATATAAAAATTTTCTCTCTTTCAGGAGGAAAATAACGAATATATATGTATTTCATATTGATTTATTAGCAATAATTTGCACTCTTCTCACCCGCTTTAACTCATCCACCACCACTTGTTGGCTGGAAGAGATCTCTTATAGAGATAAATCCACCGTTGTGTACGGAACTATTGTACTGTGTAAAATATTTTTAAATGTAAAAATTAGTGCAATAAAGAGTATAAATAATATTTTGCGATTATTCTTCTCTATGTTTATTATATTCTTCGCTTATTAGATTTTTTTAAGATTCATAAAAAATTTATATCGCATAGAGCAACAAAAACTTTAGTTTATATATAGAAAGTTTGTCATTAAAAAAATAATTTTTGCTATCTGTTCATATAAAAATCTTCTTTACACTGTTTAAAATACAAACATATATAAAGTATGGTAATGGTGATTAAACATAGTTTGTTAAATATTCTTTAAAATATCTTACACTAGCTAATTTCAATTTTCTGTATACTTTTTTAGCTTCAAGCTTTATTCCTCTCATAGCAGCGTAGGCAGATCAAACTGATCGAATAGTGGAAACCTAGTGTTAAGACAACTTTGTTCCTCACTTTCCACTTTTGGCATGTTCAGTAGCGGAACTCAACGCAGCGCTTTGCCTAGTTGTCAGAGAGATTCTTCGCTGAAAATTTAAAAATCCACTAGATTGAATTTCAACTATAAAACTGCATATTATAATTTAAATTATAAACTTATAGTTTAAGCAAATGAATTTATTTTTAACCTCATATACAATCACTATACTATAAATACATTTATTTTAAACATTTTATAACCGTATAACAATTTTATAACAAAAACATATCTCCATTATAATCATCACTGACAAATACTTAAAGACTTGAGTGCTAAGATTATCACAAAGCGTACTCACCCTATCACTTCAAGTGCCGAAGGATCGCGGGGTCGGCACGCCGCATAATCAACCCATTGACATTGGAATGACAGTAGTGTAAGTATAATCTGGCTTATATATGTTTATTTGTCAGTTTATGGATACTTACATTATAATGGGATTTTATCGAGATTAAGCAGAATTTTTTTTTTTTTTTTTTTTAACTTCACGCTTTTATCCCACACAAGGCAGGGTAGGCAGAGAGAACTGCAGGGACCGTGGGAACCTAGTGTTAAGACACTCCGTTGCTTAGTCCCTGCTTTCTCCGTCCCCGAAAGAAAAATTGTTATATAAATTAAAATTTTCTATACTAATTCAAAATCAACTACTTTATATTCTAAACGTTTGTTAATTGTGTGGCTTTATTTCTTTTTTATTAATGAATCGTTTGCCAAATACATGTTATATGTATAGTGGACGAGGCGAAAGAGCTATGCAAACCTCTCGCATCATACTATTCTCTTATTTATATCGTGCTCACTTTTTAGTATTATTTTACTTTTGAAAATTATTTAAAAATTTAATAAGCATTCTTGTGACGTAAAAATTTAACATTCACTTATCATCTTAGCGTTAATTCTCTAGCCTTAGTTATAAAGTATAATATAATGATAATAAATATTAATTCCATATGAGATGTAACTAAATGTACTAACTATTTAAAGATGTTGTAAACTATATAAAAAGATTTATATAAGTATATGAATATATGAATGTATAAGATATATAAATATATAAATTTTCATATTGTCACCAAATCTGAACATACAAGAGATCTCTATCTAAATAAAAAGGAATACTATATAGTACTACAATTTCACTGGGTAGGCTCAATAAGCACGTAGCACCGTTATTACATCACCTCCATATACATTTCTACTGACATCCCTAAGGGCTAAGAGAGGACGAAATAAAGATATACCTGGCCTCGTGTAAGAAAGTTTTTACTTCGTTAGTAAAAATAGTATTTTTTTTAGATAAGTATTAGCTTTTACATAATTTAATTAAATAATGGCTTTAATAAGTGTAGAATGGAATATCTTAAAACGATTTTTTAGTTTCTACGGGATTAGTTTTACCTAATGAAAAAAATCATGTATTTATTGTTTTCGCAGTGATGCAATGGGCGTGTTTGGTGATGAATGAAATGATTATATTAATAAATATTAATAAATAAATAATCAATTAAAAAAAAAATAGTTATTATTTGGAAATATTATCTAGAAGAGGGCATGTGAAGCTATTAAATAACTTACTGATATATATTTAAAAATATATAAAGTTAGTCACAAAATTGGTAAATAGAACAATACATGAAAGAAGTGGCGTTTTATAGTTAAAGAAATTTTGAATGTCAATATAAAAAAATGTTTCAAAACGCACCTTTATGTTGCTACGTTACTATACATTTTGACTACGAGCACAGTCGATTTTAACAATTCAATTTGCCTGATATGGAAATTCATTTACTTCATTTATTTTAGTACTTACGCTATTGTCAACTATTGCTTACTTACAGCTACCCTCATAGACTTGTATGTATTACTATGAAAAAATTGAGTTGTATATACCCTATTATACACAAATTTAATATTATTTAAAAACAAATTAACTTTTTTTAATGACACTGACCTGTCTTAGCAATGTTGTTATTAGTAGTGCCGGCTGCTTGGCTAAACAATGAAGCTCCAGTAATCCGGGCCCGACGTAGGATCCACCACATGTTTTTTCCTTTTACAATAACTTGAGCACTACACTTGAAAACTTGCCAAATATATCAAAAGCACAAAACACTGTAAAAGCTTCAAAAGCTTTAAAAGCACACCAAGAAAGTTTTCGTACAAAACTTTTTATTTACCGATTATATTTTTACGATTGTACACAATGGTAGCTGGAGTACGGTCTCGCACCGTTGAAGGCTTACGCCGGACTGGCGGCTCGAGAGCAGATCATGCGCATTAGAATTGCCATTTAAACAGGTGAAATTTATGTAATTATTTTTTTTGTTTATCTAAACATTTTTTTCACTCTTTACGACGACAGAAAAAGTTAAACGGTGTATATTTTTTTCTTTTTTTTTTTACTTTTGAACGGATTAGCGCAACATTTCATCGTGTTTTGTTGAAGTTATTTTTTAATATTATTAGAGAAGTAACTGCTTAGCATTCCATGGATTCACCGTGCGGGTGCAGGGCCCATCGCGTTGTAGGAAGAGGAGCTCCGATCAGCGCTTGGGACTTGCGACCCAAGTGTAGGTTTAAAGGGGCCCCTTTAAAATGCATTAACGCTCACCATCACTGTCCGAGCTCCTCCTACTACTTAACCAAATTCGAAATGATTCCGCTAATGCCGCCTTTGAAATACGTTCTAGAAATGTATTAATAATAGTTCTAGACAGGCTGAGATCTTTTAGTACGCTATAGAGAGGTTTCGCTATTATACCTCTCGCTCCTACTTCCACCGCATATGAATTTACTCTAAACCTATTCCTGGTCAGTTCGTTAGTAAGCTTGAAATATTTATTAAGTTTGAAGTTATGACTTTTAGAGATATTTGTCTCCCACGGAACTGTAAGTTCTACCAGTACTACGCGTTTTAGGTTTCAAAAATAAAAAAAAATATCCGGTCTGGATGACGAAACACTAATGTCCTCAGGGATTTTATACTGTTTCTCATACGTGTCCATCAAAAGAGTCCAATCAGGAGCTGTATCTAATATTGAGAAAGGTTTTTGCGTGTGTTTTTTAACAGAATCTTCTTTCACAACCTATATTTTTATAGCAATTTTTAATAGCTTTAATTTCCCAATGACGACAATTTACTTTGATTGAATATAAACTATTAAAACCAAAAGACAAAATATCAAAAAAGAAAAAGGTGTATTTATAACAGGAACAAGTTATAATTATAATAGTGTTGGTAAGTGAAATAAAGTAACTTAATCACCTTTGAAGCTTAAAATTAATTAATATCTTTAAAAAATTAGTTGTTTGCATTATTTTTAAAGCTATCCACACTGAGCATATAAAAGAAAGAAAAATCATAAAATATTTAATAAAAATAGTGTTCGCCAAATAAGTTTTCTTTGTAATAATCTGTGGATAGAGAAAATTTATGAGGCTCTCTCAGATATGCTAGGCTTAGTGGTAAGAAAACTTAGAGCGTATTAAAAAAATGAAAGTTCAGATCCCTCTGCGGTCAATATTTTTGTGATGTAGTTTATTCTTATCTGTGGTTCATATCATCCTAATCATGATATAAAATTGCAGATCGTATTTGTTGCCATTCTTTTTGCTGCTACACACATACAATTTTATATTTTGTGTAGCTTAATTAATAGGTTAGCAATGCAAGCATTTTGTAATTTTTGTGTCTTGTATTTAAGCTTTAATATCTAGTATATTTTTTACAAACGAAATTGAAAGTTTATACAGTAAAAGCACAGAGTAGCAACGTTTGCCTGTAAAACGCGACGGCTTGTGGGTTCGATTTCCACTCAGGGAAGATGAATTACTTTATTTCCATTTTCTTCGCTTTGATAAGTAGGCAAGCGCGGCGTTGAGTTCCGCCACTGAGCACGCAATGCACCGAAAAGCAAAAAGTGTGAGACAGAGTATCTTAATACTACGTTTCCACGGTTGCTGTGGTTCCTTCTGCCAATCCTTCTAAACACGGCATGAAACGGCAAAAAATTTAGTTAATATTTTTTTAACGCGTAATTGACAAATAGCTTCCTTTGTTACTTATTTTTTGTCTGTTGTGTATTCGTTGAGTATTTAAAAAATCATATTGGTTGATAAAAAAATATTGGCTCCATGAAGAATACTATAGTTCTTTTGGAATAAACACATTTAAAAATCAGTGGCAGAACTGAACGTTGTGCTTTTCAACTATAATTTATAGTCAGATGTTGCTTATTGAGCCCTGATTAGTTAGTTAATAAGTAGTTAGTAAATTTTTAGTGTAATAAAATAACTATTATATATTAAATCAAACATTGGTATTCAGCAACTAGCTCGGTAAAGTTAGTGGATGGCGTCTACGACGCGCTACGTGCTACGTGCTACGACGCTATATAAATTACACTTTGCACTTTAAACAAACTTGTTTACCGAAGTTTTTTGTTTCTAAAGGTAGAAAATATTTTATACTTTAGATTTTAACGCCCACACAGTACATTCGATTTTATGAAATGAGAATTAATTATTTTAATTTGTATGCTCTGGTAACAAAAATGCACGGTGTTGAGTTCCGCCATCCAATACGCAATATTTTTACTTCAGACAGCTAGTCAGATATGGAGAGTCTTAACTCTACGTGTCTTACTCTAAGTGTCTTTAAGTTATACGACGTGAAGTTAAAAAAAATACCATTTTTGCTAACTCACTTATCAGATATACTTAAATACTAATTTGCGCATTTATTTACTAATTTATTCGAGTTTATTTTTTCAAATACTTTAACTAGGAAAATGTAGAAAGCTATGAAACCGTTAAACAGTTCAAAAAGCTATTTATTTTTAAATGTCAATACATAATTTGTAATAAAATCCTCAATTTTCATTTCGTGGGTTAGTAAATCGAGTCTGCCTCAAAGCTCTTAATCCAAAAGCTTATATCAAAAGCTTCTCTTTAAGTATATTGAAATTAATCGACGATCGCTTCGATCCTCTTTTATCATCAAAAAACAGTAAATTGAGTTTTTTCCGATATACATTTTTACGGGCATTTACTCTTTGCATAACTTTACACCGTTTATAAAATGATTTTAAATATCGGGGTGAATAATTTAGCCTGAAAAGTTATTAGTCGTAGTTTTCATATATGACTCCTAAATTATACAAAACGTAGTGATAACTCATTATTTATTATTTTTTTTTACTTAATACTAAAGCATTGTTTAGATGAAAACAGTGTTAAAACACTCCCTTCTTCAATTCTCTTTTTCACTCACTTTCAGATATATTACGCAAACAATGGTAGAGCTCAGCAGCGCGCTTTGTTTTACTGCTAGAAGAAAATAAAAATTCAAAATAAAAATTTCATCAAGTGCGATTTGAACCCACAGCATTCGCGTTTAAAATCAAGTGCCGTGCTTCTGAGTCTATATACAGTATAATTTTTACGTGAGGCGGAGAACGCAAGTTCTTGACCCTAGCTTTTTTCAACCCAGTAAACTATACATGGGACAGTTTGAACTAAAATAATTATCAATCAGCTTAGTTATCAATTCCATACTGATGCCAAAACAAAATTTAACAAGACAGCGATATTTATTCGAAATATTTCTAGGAAAGGAAGTTATTATACATACATTGAACATTAATAATAGTAATTCCTGTGACTTATTACATTTGATTAACAAAAACCTGTCTCTCCATACACTTCAAATAGAAAACGACCTCAAAAGATTTCAAAGATAAAAAATAAATTATTATTCAAGATTGGTATCTACTGTATGGTAAATAAATTAAGAAATTAAAGAAAATGTTAGAAATAATACAGGTGAATAGTATAAGGAAATATCTTTTTTTACACCAAAAAAATGAACCTACAACGTATGCTCTAAAATAAAATATTAGTTTAGTTAGAAGTATCTAATTAATCCACCAGCGCTCAGAAGGTTCTCTCTACACTATTCCAAATCTCATTTTAAGCAAGATGAAGTAGATGTGAAATCTTACTAGTTGTAAAGTCAGTAGTATTTACGTTGTAAAATTTTACATAACTAAGAACTCATGCTTTTATAAAAAATATATTTCTAGACAATCATCGAATACAAAGACGACAAAATAAAACAATTTCGTTCCAATTACAGATTGACCAGACAAATTTAATAAAGTCTTTGAAATTCGAATCTCTTCTTAATCATATTAACGCCTCGAATGAACGCGAAAAGTTCGAAACAAAATTTCAAGCCTGAAAGTTTTTCAAATTGGCGAAACTGAGAAGCTTTTAATTGAAACTTTTAGTTAATTGGAATTGAAATATAAATAAAGCTTCTTTTTTTATTACGTTCGAAATATTTCGTTTTATGAGTTCTTCAGAAATTATTCTTGCTATTCCTTTGTCTTATGTTGTTGTCCTTGTTTTATTTAACAAACGATTAAAAAAATTGCGCAAGTCTCTTTGTGTACATATATATATATATATATATATATATATATATATATATATATATATATATATATATATATATATATATATATATATATATATATATATATATATATATATATATATATATATATATATATATATATATATATATATATATATATATATATATATATATATATATATATATATATATATATATATATATATATATATATATATATATATTATATATATATATATATATATATATATATGTACACAAAGAGACTTGCGCAATTTTTTTAATCGTTTGTATATATATATATATATATATATATATATATATATATATATATATATATATATATATATATATATATATATATATATATATATATATATATATATATATATATATTACATTTCGATACTTAACCAAAAACTATTGTAATTCCACGAAATTCTCTAACAATGGCGTCCGTTCATTGATTTATTTGTTACTTTCGTACATAATATGGAACACTATTAGGGCCGGTATTAGTTCAGCCTCAAGAGACTAGAGCTATATGAAATTGCTCGACGATCCGTCCAACTACACAATACACTGACAGTATTGTACTTTCTACAAAATTTAGGCTCATATTTAGATGTATAAATATATATTTCTACTAAATGAATTCTACTAAATAAATAATTTAAGGCCATTCAGGCACAGTGGTTCAATATCTGACTGCGAGGACTATTGTAAGTTCAATTCTCATTAGCCAAGACTCTCAATACGCATGAAAATTAGACAGAAAGGAGGAAATGGAGTGACTTAACACTAGGTATTTGTCTAACCTGCTATTGCGGGCAATAACTAAAAATTATGTCTTATATTTTTAATTTATATATCTCTATTTACTAGTAACCTGCTCACGGCTTTGCCAGTTTTAATTGCTTTGGTCCAATATAGTTTGTGTATAGTATATAACTTTTTTTTCTCTTTTTTTTTAGCTTCACGCTTTATCCCGCACATGGCAGGGTAGGCAGAGGGAACCGCAGGAACCGTGGGAACCTAGTGTAAAGACACTCCGTTGCTTAGTCCCTGCTTTCTCTCTCCCCGCTTTCCGCCTTTTTCGAGGCATTGCGTGTTGAGTGGCGGAACCCAACGCCGCGCTTTGCCTAGTTTACCAGAGCGAAGAAAATGGAAATAGAAAAATCCAACTTCCCCGACTGGGGATCGAATCCAGAAACCGTCGTGTTACAGGCAGACGTTGCGCCTCTGCGCCACGACGGTCCTCTAGTATATAATATGTATTTGCTACATATTACATATAAAAATAATAAAGAAATATATGTACACATTTATAAACGAAAAAATAAAAATTTTATGTAATATTTTATCTAGACGAAAGATACTGCGGTACATGTGGTTTCTCCCGCATAAATCCCGGTCCCGAGAGAATTCGGCGATAAAAAGTAGCCTATACAGGTTTTATCACAGCCTCGTCGATTTTCCAGGAAAGTTGCATTATTTAATTCAGTTTATCTATTCCAGAGAGGTAAATAAGCATATAGAAATTTTAAATATGTTAATTTACGTTTCAGCGACATAAGCAACTAAATAACTGTATACATTATTTTTAACGAAAACATACATTTTAATTTTATTTAAATAGATTTAAACATTTAAATGGAGTAGAGGAGTAGATATTTTGTTACTTAAAATAACCTATAGTTTAAATATTTAATGTTAAGTTCAATCCCTACACACGAAGTCTCCACCATTGGGGCTGAGAATGGAGAAAAATGGAGAGATAAAAAAAATCTATCCAGCCATTTCAAAATATATCTACATCACATAGAGTATAGAACACTCGTATATACCCAACATCGTAACTCGCATAAAACTCGATCCCAACCAATATCGATTTAACGCGAGGGAAGCGTCCGTTACACCTGAACTGTGCCGTTCATCTTGTCGTTTAATCGGTTTGGGGAATGTACACTATTTTACTCTTTCTAATTTTTTTTTTTTTTATTTTTTTTTGGTTGCATTTAATTGTTTAAAGAAAATATGATACTTTGTTTCCAAATCAATTTCTTAATCAATTCAAGCCATTTTTATTGATTAATTTTAATTTTTAAAGTATTTTCTTTTCATAATAAAGCAATGAAAATGACTACCTTTTATTAGAAAATTCTGCCAAGAGAGGATGAAATTTACAACTGTTATACACATATAAATAAAAATACACGTCAAGTAATCCTTTTTTCGTTACCAAATATTTCGATTTATACCGCGCGTTACAGGGTTGGCAGTGCAACCGCAGGAATTGTGAAAATCTAGTGTGTCTTCAATTTTTCGCCTTTCGAGATTGGAGTGTCCACGCTTACCTTATTGCCACAGTGAAAAAAAACCTTAGTGCCACAGCCCTAGTTTTCGTATATTTCAAAAAAAAAACGGGATTTCTGATTTAAATAAAATATTCTACTATACTATAACGATAAATTTGACAGGAAATTGTTTATTTTTATAAAACCATTTCACTGCCGTCTTCACACCAAGCTTACGATAAAACAAAAGATTTTATCATCATTCTTTTAAAAAAAAGCTTCGAGAAAACTTATTCCTTTGAAAGCATTTGCTCTGTAAGTTCAAATTTAGGTCAAAGTTACTGAGAGCTGATGTCAGCAGAACTGAGATGATAGCAAAATGAATTTAAATAATTTGATGAAATTTTCGAATTTAAAATGATTACGGGAAATCGAGATTTTTTTTATAGCTTCACGCTTCATCCCGCATGTAGCGGGGTAAGCAAAGAGCAACGCAGCAACCATAGGAACCTAGTTTTTAACACTCTTACGCTTTACGCCTTTTTGCGATGATTTGCGTGTTGAGTGGCCTAACTTAACGCCGCGCTTTGCCTATTTTCCAGAGGAAAAAATGGAAATAGAAAAATCCATCTTCCCTAGCTTTGTCTAGTTTTCCAGAGCGAAAAAAATGGAAATAAAAAAATCCATCTTCCCCGAGTGGGAATCGAACCCATAAATCGTCGGCATAAGTTGAACATATAAAAATATTTTCCATATATACAGGCCTCATCTCAGTTACATTTTTATTATTAGCATTAAATTAAATCATTGTTTTGTACACTTATGTCGTCTTTTCGGGGTTCTGTACTTTTTAAAAAAAATATGAAACATACATAGAATGACTGAAGAGTCCGTTTGTACATCAAGAACAATTTTCCCAGGATTGCGTGGAGGTATCAAGTTAGTAATATTAAAAACGTAATCACAAAAATAATTCAAATCATCTACATATTATACAAAACTCTTCCTTCACTTCAACAACAACGCACTTTTGAAATTGCTTCATCTGAAAACGCTTTGAAGAAATGAAAAATTTTCCCTATAAAGCTTTGTAGATCAATATAAAAGATTTCCGAAATTCAATGCAAATAAATTCTATACTGCAGTACTTTTTTATGTAATTAATCACTTTTACTCGTAATAGTATTAAGTAAAAAAAATAATATATACATTTTTATATAGTATTTACTTTATACAATAATAAAATTCTTCTATTAAGTTGTCATAAAAACTTTGGACCATAGGCCACGGGAACCCTAATAATTAAATCAGCAATCTCGGAGGGCCGTGTAATTTTCCATCTTCCACACGATTCGACTATTTTTTTCAGCAAATATATTTTTTTCGCTATTCCTACAATATACGAGAAATTTTCACGAAATGTTCAGTAATAAGGAAACTTTTTTTTATTTTTACGACAAAATAAAAACGCTGTATTTTGGACAAATTAATTTTTTGGGTACAGTATTTGTAAATGTGACCAATGTGGGTTCGATTCCCGTGAGGATTGAATTTGAAATTTAAATTTAAAATATACTTAAAGAAAACATAAAAAAATTTGAACGCAGCGGGACTCGAACCCGCGCCCTCTTGCGAACCGTGCGGGCGCTCTCACCACTGAGCCATGCGTTCTACATCACGCCGCGTTGAAATTCTTATATGCTTTTATACAACTTTATCGTTGTTAGCATCTCTGTAGGGAGATTTTTACAAATTTCCGCTACCCAAAGACCATTACAAAGAACAATCGTTTGGCGAGAGAGAATGCTATTTTTTTAAAATTTTTTATTTTTCTTTAAGTATTTTTTCTATCCTCAGTGTGGATTAACACTTTAAAAATCATCAAAAATTTTTAATTAAATATTTTTCCCCACTTGTCTAGTTATTTGGGGAACGAAGTGACTTAACACTACGTTTTCTCAATCTACACCGCTATGTACTATATGCAAGATATAATATATTACAAAACTCTGTCTGAGTCAAGAGACCATCTGTCTTTAGAACCATCTGCCTTTGGAAGAATGAATTTTTTCATTTTCTTCAATGAATTTTTTTCATTTTCTTTTTTGTTTTTTAGTTTTGAGTCTACTTATTGTGGAAGGCTATAAGCTATATTAAGTCATATTAATATTATTTAGTTAGTAAAACTGTAGAACTGATTTTTGATCCATGTGTTATAAACTGATACAGGATTCTTTCATCTAATTATGCCTTATCCAAGCAAGTTTTTTATATAAGAAAAAAGTCTAAATATTCTAAATTTTCTCGTAACGATACAAAAAATTTTTAAAATTCAACTATAATGTAACTCCTGAAACAGTACGGAGAAAAGGTTTTTTATAACATCCCATCGTTAAAAGTTTTTTGTCGAAACCGACGTTGAATATTTAAATTAGCCTATAATTAAATTAAATGTTCTATAAATGTACATTAAAAAAAATTTAAAAGGTACTTTTTTTGTATTTGATTTACAATAGATTTGTTTTTTTTATTAGATTAACACTTTTACTTCACAGCTTTTTTTCTCCCGCGCATGGCAGTGTAGGCAGAGGGAACTGCGAGAACCATAGGAACCTAGTATAAAGACACGGTGTTGCATAGTCCCTTCTTTCTCTGTCCCCGATTTGTTCCTCACACGAAGTAATGATATGAGCAGAATCTGAACGCTTAGTTTTCTAAGACCTCGCTTCGTTCGAGTTTTGCATGTTAAAATTAAAATTTTGTATTTTTTTTTGTTCTGGAATTTGTCTAGTGAGTGACTTTGGGTTTTAAAGATTAACTTATTTTTGGAATTTTTAAAAACAGATTGTTATGGCCCTACACAACCCAGTCACCAAGTAATAATCGGAATTGTAAGAACTTTATATTTCCATTTCCATTTAAAAAGAAAACACTTAAATCAGAAAAAATTTGATTCTCAATTCAACCGTTATCGCTAAGCTATCAATTTTTAAAAAATTAAAAATTTCCGACGAAGTAAGAAAACCAAGGTCTCAAGGGCTTCGTACATTTTATCCTTTGAAAAATTAATTGCCTAAAAAGAACAAAAAATTTAATCCTAAAAGGGATGTCACATTCAAGCGAGACCGGCTTTATACTAAACGTTAAGGATGAAAGGAATATAGATATGCTTAAGCCTTAATATTTATTTTCTTCTTTAAGATTTTTTTTTTTAATACATGTGTCAATTTCAAAAAAAGCAAAAGGCTTTATTTTCATCAGAAACGTAAAAAAGTATTTTAAAAATGTTCCGTACGGGAGAGAGATAGAAGAAATTTTACTTTGAACAAATAGGTACACTACAAATGTCAACGTATAAAAAATTTTAAAATTTTTTATATTATATATTTTACATTTTTTATTAGATATCGAATTGCAGACATTACTTTTTGGGGACTGAATTCAGTGCTGCGTTTTTTTTTTCTTGCCCGAACAAAAAAACCCCCAACTGGGTTTTGAATCCGTCACTTTTACAGTCATAAGCTTCATAATAATAACTACAATAAATAAATAATAGTAATTCTATAAGGCTATATCCGTTTTTACCCATCGTACAAGGTAAGGGAGCGCGAAGCGAACGTGAGATAAGCTTTTAAACCCCGCGCGTGCCTCCCCACTCTCACACGAATTATTTATTTATTACTAACGAGATTGAATATCAATACGGGCTGTCTGAAGGTAAATTGTGTGGAAATATTTGAAAAAGTACTCATTTTGGGAACGTTATTTTCCTTTCATGCTTTTACCATCACAAGGTTTGTAGTGACGGAATGCAATTGTACGTAGCGGTTGTGAGTTATTTTCTCATAACTTGTGCGTTATTAGTTATTATTAGTAGTTATTTTCCATAACTTCGCTGGATCCTGCCATCCTGTGTATCTCTTTGTTGTGGATTCGGTCAGCTAAGTTGACTCCGCATATACTTCGAAGAGATCGCATCTCCACAGTTTTCATCTTTCTTTCATTCTTCTTCTGCAATACCTTTCACTACCATATAACAACGTCGGTACCAGACCCGCATTGTATACGGCTAAAACGTGCAGCGACACTAATGTTCTGCCATCTTAACAATGAAACTAAAGCATCGCTCATTCAGTTACCGGCAGTAATGCATCTTTCCACATCCATTTCGAATCTATCATCTCTACTTAAGATATTTCCCGAGTATACTACTTCATTCGCTTGTTCCGATGATTTTTTATTCACAAAAATCTTGCATTTTGTCCTTTCTTCGTCTCTTTCAAATACCAGAACCCTTGTTTCAGAACCCTTACTTACATTCAGGCTTAGATCATAAGTTTCAATTCGTCTTTCAGAATACTAATATCTATTATATATAATATTATATATTACAAATCGCCTTTTTTACGTCATTGTACATTTCTTACAGCATAAAATCTTGTCACACTGTAAAAGTCTATTCCTCAAGCTTCGATACGTCTCCCAACTGAACTATACATAATCTCGATTGATTTATTACTGGCATGTAGCCACTACCACTGGCAGCACTCATTTGCCATTGAGTTACTTGCGCTAGCTTTTCTTAGATTTAACTAACTTTGTGACTAATTATTTGAAGTTAAAAAAAAATATTATGTAGGTTTCGTTAATTGTACAATTGAAATTGTAAGGGCAAATTTTCCCCGATTACAGGTCTTTATATACTAGATATTTCTATCTGAGACCTGTGAATTCAAATTTTTTTGTATATCTCCCAGACAAGGAACATATTTCTTATCTGGAACATTATGAGTTAGTGATGAAACCAGCTGTAAGGTATCTTTACTAATTCTGACTGCAGATACTTTCTATAAAATTTCTATAGAGTTAATTTCGATCAGCAGTTTCTAAGGTAAGCACGTTAAATATCATAAACAACATGTACAATGGATTTAATACATCAAACAAAAAATTGAATGAAAATATTGATTAAATCAAACACATCAACGCAAAATTGGAACTATTGTAAACAATAATCCGATTCAATTAACTTTTAATTGAAATACTTAGACGTAGACAGATAATATTTACACGAAGGACCATTAATTTAAATAAAAATTTAAACGTTCATTTTCTTTTAATTTGTATTTGTCTTTAATTTTAATTGCTCAGACTAAATTGTCTTTCGAGCAGAAAACTTTAAAATTTAATAAAAATAATTGCTTTTGTATATTTCCTTACTTTTATTAGATTTTTTATTACAGTGTTAAATAAAACTCAATATTCTGTTTCACTTTTCCTATTTAACATTGTGTTCTGCAACCCAGCAAGTAATTTTATCCTACACCTGAAAAGTATTTGTATGTAACATAATAAATTAAAAACTGCTTTAAATTAAATTTCAGATTATCGAATACTTGAATATTTTATGCTGACGTTTCTTTTCCTCCTCAGGGGTTATAGTAGAGTAGACAAACGAGCCTACAAATGAGATACGCTGATACTTACTTTTCACTAAATTTTCAAGATTTTTTTGTTAGTAAAAAAAACGCAAAAGTTGATTCTTTATTCTTTTACCACAGTGTGAATGTGAATAAATTCAACACCTCAAAACACTGCACTACGACGGTTTTTCCGGTAAAGATAGATATAACATAGTTTTGAGTCTCTTGTAAAAAGAGGTTAGACTTATTTAGAAAAAACCTAAAAAAACAATGAATTTATGTCAGACGGGGCTGTAGCATACAGGGTAGTAATTATATCATTTATTTAGGACTAAGCAACAGAGTGTCTTAACACTAGATTCCAATAGTCCTGCATTTCCCTTCTGCCTCCCCTGCCATATGAAGCTAAAAAAAATTATTATAATAACGTAAAATCTCCCTGTTAGAAATATATGTTCTTTGTGTGTTTCGATTTTTTTTTCTCAGAAATTAACTTTAACTTCTTTTTTTTTAAAATAAATGATAAAAATAACGATAAAATTTGTACTAATCAAGTCGTTTATAAAAGAAAAAATATTTGCTTGTTTGTATAAAACCCTATAAACTTTATATTAATGCTGTCATTATTTGTTATATCAGGTACGTTTTATTATATAAATCAAAAAGGGTTTAATACTTTTACTTAGAATTTTGTGATAGAGAAAAATATTTATTTGGCATACTAAACAAATAATACCTAATACATATTAGGTAAGTACATATTAGTAAGTAGGAATAATTTGTACATTTATATGTGAAAGGGGTTCTTACATAATTTTCCTTTGTGATACTTACTAATTTAAAAAACTCGTTTAGAAATTTAAGACCGACAGACGAACGACCGAATTTTTATGTAACAGTAGGATTTTTAATTTCAAGTCATATTCACAGGGTACAGCCTAAGGCGCCTGTCATTTAGACGTTTCATAACGCCTAACTGGAAACGCGATAAAAATTAATACCTCGCAATGGTACAACGGTGAGTTCCATCACGTCAACTCATGTAATGTCATGTCACGTCACATCACGTCACGTCACGTCACGTCACGTCGTGCGACACGCTATGTTTTAGTAGTTCAAAGGTAATGTAGTAACTGGAAACATCTCGTTTAGAATCTTTTGTGTGAAAGTTTTAATCTTTTGTGAGATTAATGCTTTTAGTATGGAAATAGAATGCCCTGTTAGTGTACTGGCACAAGAATTCTCCAGAATATTGCTTTGTTGAAAAGACAAAAGATTACAATGTCGAGAACTCGAAAAATAAATAATTAGAAAGGTAAAAAGGATAAAAAACCTATGGCACTGATTGTACATAGCGTCAAAATGTATAAATTTAAGAATTGTAACCTTTTAAAACTCACATTAGCACTCACCTCCACTGAAAAGCTTCATTCTCATACGCATTGTTCCGCACATGGCTGAATAGGCAAATAGAACCGCAGGAACCATGGGAACATACTGTTAAGACACTTCGTTCGCTGCATTTCCCCTTTTTTCTAGGCATTGCGTGTCGGATGTCGGAACTCAACGCCACGCCTTGCCTAGTTGCCAGGGCGAAGAAAATGGAAATAAAACATCCATCTTCCCCGAGTGGCAGACACAGACAGATACCGTGTCTCTGCACGACGACGGTCCTCTAGCATAAAAATTTGATGATAAATTAATATTTGTAAATATAACTTCAGTGTGATTTTAAAAACAAACGGTTGAGGCTTGATTATGAGTTTGCGTCCGTGCGATGAGGTTGAGTTTCGACATCCAACACTCAATGTCTAGAAAAAGACGAAAAGTTGAAAAAATTATCTTCCCTGAGTGGGAATCGAACCCACAAACCGTCATGTTTACAGGCAGACGCTGCGCCTCTGTGCCACGACAGAACTCTCTTTTCACTCTTTTTCTAACCTAAATAGATTCAAAATTAACATTATTTTTAAAATAGATTCAAAATCAACATTACTTTTGCGGTTATCGTAAATTAAGATTCAGCGCCTTGAACTCAACAGCAATTAACATTCAGCAGACAAAAATACAAAAAATAGTAGATTCACTAAAAAAATTTATATTTAAAATTTTTAGATTTGTTAACTATTTAATAATTTATGACAATTAAATAAATGAAAAAAATTAAAGCAATACATTATTTTTCTTAGAAACATAGAATTTTATTAACTTAAACGAAAATATCGTTTTGTGCATGACAATTTGTAACTAAAAGAGATAAGAAGCGGCGTTGAGTTCCACCACTAAACATGGACGAAACATTAATTATACAGATTTTCTGAATAATCTCAATGTCAAATTTGACAAAATTTAAATGTAAAACGGAGTGTTTTAACACTAGATTTCTTCAAATAGCCTAGTATCCTAATAGCCTAAAAGCCTGCGGGAATTAGCCTAAAGCTATTTATTTATTATACATACTCACTATAAATAAGATGTTTTATTTTCTAGTGTTGTAGTAAACGAGCGCCCGTCGATAGTCAATATTTAGAACAAGCAAACACTGCAAGTAAATATACTTGTATGTAACCTACCTATTGTTGGCTTGTGCTTGTTTACGTTTTGAGTATAGGCGCTGTATACCCCATGCAGTTTTATATATACTTTTTTATTCTTGCAGGGTTTTATTTCTTTTTAGTGGCATTTATTTGGCTTGTATCGGTGTATTGAAATATTGCGAGTGAACTTTATGCACAATGCATTTGACTTGACATGTGGTTGCGAAAATGGTACAGTGGAATTAAAGATATTTTTTTTAAATTATATATTTAAAAATGTATGAATTCTATTAACAATTTAGAAGTGTTTAAAAAAACTACCGTGAAACGAAGACGAAACGTGCAAAACGTGCCTTTTAATTTTCCTTAAAGTATAAAAAAATGCCCTTTTTTTTGCTATTAGGCATTGGCTTTGGGGTTCCGCTATTTATATATATTTATATATTTTTTTTATTGACGGAAATTAACATATAAATATTGTAGTATTAGCAATTATACTGCCTTATCTATAATATTAATTTTTTGAATAATTTTTTAAAATAAAGAGCCACGTTTTAAATTTAGGGTTACATTTTTAAAGGAAATAAAATAAAATACTTATATGAACTATTTGTAGATACGTCTGTCAATCCATTTATCAAGACCATCAATTAATTATCACACAATTTTTTTGCATTTTATTTACTATGTCCCTTGCAAAAATTTTATTCTTACTTGATTAAAAATGAACAACTTAAAGTGACTGTGACTGTGACTTTAAAGTGAAACTTGACTATTTCTATTTTATGACAATAATAATTCTTTATTTTGACCTATAAAGGAAAAAAAAAAAACAAAAAAACAAGACATGAGTCGTTATTTTAACCTCATCCAAAATAAATAACCTTCAATCAAAAAAAAAATCTCGAAGAAAGAACTTTTAAGCTGAAGATTTTGTTACAAATACGACATTTTTTAGAGAAAAACGATTAAAACACAACGACGTCTAAAAAAAAACAAAGTTTCCCATCAACTGGAGACACGTCTGTGTTGGAGACAGCCAATTTCGCTGAATTACCTCGGTAAAGAGATCCTACACAGGGTTGGTTTGGCTTGACTTAATTATAATTTTTTTTTTCATCATTCCAAATTCATTCGACTTTTTTTCTATTTCAAAAGAATATACTCGTATATATATAATATATATATATATATATATATATATATATATATATATAATATATATATTATATATATATATATATTATATATATATATATATATATAATATATATATTATATATATATATATATATATATATATATATATATAAATATATATATATATATAATATTATTTTTATATATATATACATACATACATACATATATAGCTTACAGCATATATCATAGCTTTATACATATAGGTATAACTAACAAAATCGGGCAAAATTAACCTAATGTAAAGAAAGTCAAAAATGTTGGTAGCAAGTTTTCTGTACAAAATTTCTTTCTCAACGAGTGTATGTGTTTTCGCCGAAAGTCTTTTCCCAAAGAGAGTTATCGCACTCACAGACATAGACCAAAATGTAAATCTTGCTTAAAACAATACTACCTGTAAATATCCTAAGTAACAACCCTCAAACTATAACACTTAGGGGTTCACTGAAATGAAAATTTAATGAAACGTACTTATAACTTTGAATAACAGTATAATATAAATATATATTTTAACCTCAACTTAGTACTATATTAGGTTAGTACTATATTACTGCTAATAGTAAGGTAGGCAAGGTAATCTAGTTTTAAGACACTCCTTTCTATGCAAACCGCCTTTGACACATAGTATCTTGAGTAACGAAACTCAACGCCGCACTTTGTCTTACACAATAGTGAAGAATATGAAATAATGTAACGCTGTAAATATATATTTTTTTGTCTTCACGCTTTATCCTGCACATGGCTAGGTGGCAGGGTAGGCAGTGGAAAAATCTATTTCTTTTTAAAAACACAAATGACAATAAATAAATAATACTTTATTGCACACAATATTTCACAGACTGCAGAAATGTAAAGATGATACTTAATTTACTATGTGCAATGGCAATGTTTGATCGTGACCGGGAATCAATTATTTTCATTTCAAAATGCAGTTGAACGAACTGTGCGAGTGTAATAGTGTGAGCACAAAGAGGTAGCACTTAACAGAAAATGTCTTAATAAAAGTTAAGCCTCGGGCGCGGAAAGGAATATTTCAACACTAGTTCCCTCTGTCTACCCAGCTTTTTGCGGAATAAAACATGCAAACAAAAAAATCAAAATATTAGATAAATACAACATTTAGTTCGGTAGTTTGTTAATAAGTTTCTCCCACAGGCTTCGAAAACCTTGAACTACAAAAGCAATTATACAGCAATATTGAAAAGGTCCCATATCTTGGATATATCAATAGACGAAGTCCTCTGAGGTAATTTGTCGAAGCCTACCGAATTAACTTGAATCGCTTGGGGTTGTTGAGTAAACTAATTACAACTCGGTACCGCCCTATCTTCTAATACAAAACTAGATATAGACTAAGGGCTGGATGAAGAAAATATTCCATGTCATATATTTATTAAGTATATAATTTGCACTGTCCTAGTCTTTGTATAGATTGTTTTTTATAGAAGTTTGATAATGTTAAAATCACTTATTGTACATACCTGTATTTATAGTTTTTGTACCATTATAACACAATTATTATAAATTTGATGGCTAACTAGTATTAGTTTGATAAAAAACAAATGATGCATAAATTTTTTTTAATAAAAAATCGTTTCCTTTTCTCATTCTGTGAGGTAAATTACTTATTCTTCACATTTTATTCAACATCCTCTTAGACTATGAATTGCCGTTACTAATTCATAGTGCGATTAGTCAAGAGTCCCACTTTATTAGTATCGTCCCCCCTATTCACTTGGGGATAGCACTTGACCTTGAGGTCGTCGTCAAGATCACAAGGTCAACGTGACCACTAATGTTAGACGTAATTAAACCATAAAAAAGAACCTTTCAAAGTTACAACTGTTTTTCCAAGGAGGACTCTTGGGTAGACTCGACCGGATAATTACCACCCTCGGCATTTAAACCGGCGTTAAGTAGTGGCTTTTTTTGTCACTGCGTTCGTATTAGCAATGCCGAGCTCCGGAGCCCAACCCGAAACACTTCCCTGAATATGACAGCGGTACTGAAAGAGATTCTACCCCAGGAGGGTACCAGCACCCCCGTGCTGGAGAATCCCTCCCTGAGTTTTTACACTCAGGCTGCCCGTCGAATTCTGGGGAGGACACAGAACCGCGCAATAGACAAGGAAATGAGGCGTGCGCTCTCAGCAACCCCTTCCACGCTTAAAGTGGATTTCTGTAATATCAGGGGTCTTCATTCCAACTTGAATGCGTCCCTTACCACCTTGAGACGGCTCGGCCGGCCTTGTTGTTTCTGACCGAAAACAAATTGTCAGACCGAGTGACACAGCCTATCTTCATTATCCTGGCTACAAATTAGAGCATAACTTCATGCATCTGCCGGAGTCGCTGTGTTCATAAGGAATGACTTGACGTTTCCGTCGTCTTGCTAATTTTGAAGGTCAGGACCTGTCTATTATCTGGCTTCGTATCGATTCAAACCCGATCACGTCCGAATCTACGCTTGTCTGTACAGGTCCCATAATGAGTAATACAGAACAGATCGACTCAATGGAGCGTTGCAATCGGCCATTGAGGATGTGCTCTCGCTTATCCCCTCCGCTGAAATCGTGATACTTGGCGATTTTAATGCCCACAATTCTGATTGCTTGGGTCAGCACCACTGACCTCGCGGGGGAGGCTGTATTTGACCTTGCTGTGGCTAATGGACTGTCCCAACTTTTGACTCACCTACGCGTCTTCCAGACGTGGATAGCCATAATGCCTCCTTAACTGGACCTCCTTCTGACTTCACATCCAGAACAGTATCGGGTTGTGGTCAATGCCCCTCTGGATCTTCCGATCACTGCCTAGTGCGGAGTGAGGTGCCTATTAAGCGCAACAGTCGCAGAACACCAGTGACTCGTCGCGTCTGGCACTATAAGTCAGCAGATTGGGACGGGATGCGTGCTTTCTACTCATCTTATCCCTGGGGCCGATTTGCTTCTCTTCTGATGATCCGAGAACCTGTGCTTCGGCTGTTGCCGAGGTGGTTTTACAGGGTATGGAGCTTTATGTTCCTAGCTCCGTGGTGCCGCTTGGTGGCAAGTCACAGCCGTGGGTTTGGTATGTCTTGCAAACAAGCTGCTACTGAAAAGCGTAAGGCATATCAAGTGTGGGTTGAGGTGCTGGCTACTGCGGTTCCGAAGGTGAAAACCTTAAAAGGGAAGTACAACCGAGCCTCTAGGTACTTTAAGCGGCAAATCGCCAGAGCCAGGTCCGAGCATGTTGCGAAAATAGGTGAGAACTTGTGGGCTGCCCGTCTGGAACAACGTCAGTTCTGTGCGCTCTCTAAGGCAACACTTGGCAACTTCAGCCGGCCCTCGTTTCCGCCGTTACGCACAGAGAATGACAGACTGTTTTTTCTAGGTACTTAAAGATTTCACAAATCCAGGTTTTGGATTGGACGTTCTTGTTAATTTTATATGCTTAAAAATTTTATATTGTTAGCTACAATGGCATTAAAAATTTGGTTATTCGACATTTTTCATAATTTTTTCTGAAATAATAATAAAAGAATATCTTGAATTTATATTTATTCCAATTATTATTTAAACTTATTTCTAAACATCATTTCTTATATAATTTAATCAATATCTTATAACACATTATACAGAATGTTCTGGCGCGTCTCGCATTGTGGGGTCTCTCCAAGCATCCAGATCTATTCTTTGAATTTCATTACAACTGCGAATTTCATTTCTGGAAAATATAATGCAAAATGTAAATACATACTTTTTTCTATACTATTGATATAAAGACGAAAGATTTGTATGTCTGTTTATTTATATAGAATAAACTCAAAAACTACTGGGCCGACGCCTAAAGGCCTTTTCATTTCAAATGTCGACTAAACATTCGGCATTAGAAATAAAGAATACTCCAACAAGTAATATTGGTTACTTTTTATAACGAACATAAAGGGAGAAGAGGAAAACCATAAAATTTTGTATGTAGAAAAATTTTTCGAATAACAGAAGCCCACATGTTATACATTTCACGCCCCTTCTGCCCTTATTATCAAAACAAAAAATAGGCAATATCACCTCTCACATTCACCTATGTAAAACCCGGATGAGCCTCTAGTGTGAATAAAGTGATGTTACCATTTTCATTTCACAAATTTAATTCAACCTCAAAGAAAAGTCTTAAAAGTTAAAATATTCAAAAAATGTTTTTTTACAGATGTTAACTAAAACGAAAGTATATTAATATTTAATTAACAAAAACGAAAAAAATCTGAGGTTATTAATAAAGTATTTTTACCCAGATCCTGGTACAAGGAAGGCTCTAGGCTGTATTTTCGTGACATGATCCCCGACGTCGCAAATCAATCGCGCCATCGACGCCTTCCTGATCTCTAAGAGCTGACCTGCAAGCTCAGCAACCATATATGAGTCAGTTTACAATAAGAAACGTTTTACAAGGATACAGTAGGTTAAAGTGGATACATACTTAGTGTGAAGGCGCCAGGACGGTCTGCGGCTTCGTACCAGTGGCGGTCACTAATGATGGCGCGCCGTAGTTGGTCCGCCACGAGGCAGTAGAAAGTCGCGGGTACGCGCGCTCCACGCATCACCTTCTCCGTCCATACGCCCGCAAGCAAGTCTATGTCCTCCACTGAGCTGTATAATTCTTTGAGGAGGTCGATTTTCTGAGTTACAAAAGTTAATATATTAAAATATCGTTCAAGTGCCAAAATTTATAATAAACTAAATTAACAAGAAAATCCTGAACTTTGAAGTTCAGTTCAAGTTTAATTAAAAAAGGCGAACCTAATCATCATAAGTATCGTATTGTACTCAAATTGAATGAAATAAACTACTTAAAATTCTTTTATCTTTATAAATAAGAACAAAATTTATTAAATATTATGTTAAAAAACACTCACCTCAAGGTCTATAGCGATTTCCAAATCGTCAAACGTTCTTATATCATCTCCGAAGCACGCCTTCCTGTACGCAACGTACGGTGCCAAGCCGAATAACGGTTTTTGGAAACATCATTTGTAGCCAAATCCAATATTTGGAGGAGTGGAAATCCTCTTTTCTGCTATCTAATTGTTTCATAGAACTTTAATATTATAATAATTGACCATTTTTTATATTATTAAATATTTTTTTAAGTTCAAGTGACAAAATGTTCCTCATGCTTACCCATGCCTGAACTAACATAGTGTTAAGATATTCTATTTTTTGTATTGTTTCAGATTTTGTATAAAAATATGAACAAACTTCTTAAACTACAATATGAGCAATATAAAGACTCGTTTAAACATAATGGCATTGAAAACGAATATAAAAAAAACACGTATAACAACTTACATCAGGATCAATTGTACTATCAATTTTCCCTGTGCGTTGCCTAAAAGCGCCTTGAGTCATATAGTCGAAGTTGTTGTCGACCGCTAAATACCCTGTCCTTAAAGTCATGTCAACTATTTTCACACTTTTTATGTAACTTCCGTCGTAGTCGTACATTCTGTTAGAATAACAGGGTTATAATCAGAGTTGTCGTTCTTCTTACTTGTTATAGTTATTCACATTTTGATAAATTACTAGAAGAAATGGGGCTACCAGTTTAAGTTTAATAATTTAAGTTTAAAAATATCTCACTATACTTACACTGAACGCAAGTATTAAATGACTTCGACAGACGCAATATTGGCCGTATAACCGTCTGATAATTGGCGGTGAAAGCGTTTATATATTCTTTAAATTTCTCAAAATAAAAATTGATTACGAAGGCCACTCTTCTATACTTGATGTCAACTACTTTATAAAATATTATAAAATACCATAGAACTAGGGTCAAGATTTTAATTTCAAAAACAATTTATGACAAAGGCATAATAATATAAGTTTAATAGAATTCAGCCAGATGAACGACCAGTGTAAGGCTATTGTTATTAACCCTTATTGTTTGCAGCTTTTTATACGTTATTCTTAGATAGATTGTACAGTTGTTTTACCAAATTAATCAGGCGCAAAACTCTTTCTTTGCAATTTGCCCCTGCGCATTTAAGTTTATTGGCGGTGTAATTTCCATTACGAGTTCACTAGTTATACATTTTTTTAATAATCTATAGGCTCCACAATGTTTCCAAAACTTGTCGATTGATATTCGTAAAAGAAATCCTAGTAATGGGTAGGTAGGTCGGAACTATCAAAATTTTCTATTTCTACATCACTTTCTTCTACACTTGAATAAATTATTATAGATACAATTTTTCTTCTCTTAGAATTTTTAAAATCACTTTGAGGATTGTTTTCAAAGCATTCACTGTCTGGATATTTAAAATCAATTGATAATTGTTTTTAAAACATTCACTGACTCAATATATTAAAAATAATTGACAAAGAAAATTGATATGTTAATAAATGTTAATAGCTCTGTTACGGATACTTAACTAATAGGACTGAATTTCAAACAGAGCTAGTCAACATGTTTTGTCTTGTCACGTCTTACGTGACTTACGACCGCAGCAGCAAAGTACTGTTGTCACGTGAGAGGTGACTTCAACTGATGAGGATTAATATTTCATTTCAATTAATTTATTTCTACTTACTTTACTGTGCCCTCCTGTATAGTATGCATCCAACGTAACACTGTACTATATTCTATAGAAAGTGCAGGAGTCACTTTCTCATCATATAAATCTCTGTGACCAATTGTACGAGACAATACACCTTCTTTTTTGAGATTTTCTTCCCCTAGAATTTTTGTACTTTGAAATTTTGAAATAGTAAATAATTTACGGTGTCGGAGCTTGACATTTTATCAAAAAAAATCTATATTTTTACAAATATTGGTGATCGTTATAGTATTATTTTCTGATTTAGAAAAATATTTTCTAAACACGAGACTCCCGAATATAATTGATTTGTGAAAGTCCTTACATGTCCTAATAGTAAATTTTGTTGGAAACAAAAATTAAAAACGTAAAGTAAATATTAACTAACCCAATAACAAAGCATTAAGTTCATAATAAAATATCTGCATAGTAACTGCAATGTTGATATCCCTGGCGGTATAGAACAGCCGGTCGTCGTCCCAGCAAGGGTTGAGGCGCGCGAGCTGCTTCGCTACGTGGTTGTGGTGACGCCACATCCAGATTGTGAACAAGTTGGTGCCCAATAAACTGTTATTGCTGTTGTCACCTTTTATGATTGTATAGAAGAGAATTAGAGTATGATATATAAAGCTAAAAATATAGTACAGTAAAAAAAAATATCTATCCGTTATACAGCGGTAAGAATTTGAAAGAGATTTTATGAGTTTCAATTTTGGTATTCAGAGAAAGTTAAGTTACTTTATAAAAAGGAAGGGGGCATAGTGGATTAAGAATTGACTTTTAATAACTCTTTTATAGACAGGAAGAAAATACAAAAAAAAGGAAGAAAACGTGATGATAGAAAAAGTAATAAAATGTGTAAAACAAATTATTTTTAAACTAAGTAAAAAAACGTTAAAAATATATTTACCCATATCATGGCATCTTGTTTCTTTAGGCCCAACGTTTCCAATACAAATTTTTTTACCAATATTTAAATCATAGCTCGGTGGCCATATCCTGCCTTCCACCTCTTCATACTTCAATAAACCATCTTTGAACAATCTTACTTTAGTTTTCAATTTTTCATTATCGCTACCATATATATGCGACAGATCAAATAATGGTGTGGCTGATATAATCTGATTAAAATATTAACAATTAGAAATAAAGAAGACTTGAGAATTTTAATAATATAAAATCTTATTAGGACTAACAATAGCTTAAGTGAAACTAAAGATTATTTTACAATTACATGACTGTAAACAAAATTTTAATATGCTTATAATGTTCCGGTACTTTCATCGATATTTTATTTTCTATTTGTAAACAATTTAAAATTACAACATTTTGGAATTGAATCGAATCGAATTGAATTGAAGAAATATACCAAACAATAAAAGAGCACCAAAAAAGACACCAGACAACACTAAAAAGTATAACTTTAGCACACTAATATATATGTAGAAGATTCGCTTCTTAAACACATTTACTATGTAAGAGAAGAGGTCGCATAATACTATTGGAATGTTTTATGACTTATCCAAATAATCTTTGACTATCTAGACCGTAAAATTTGCCACTTTTGATCTTATTGCCTCGTTCAAGACAGTAAATCCATAGGATTAATGCCAGTAATGTAAAATCGACTAGATCTTTGGTGTACCACAAGGGTCTTAGGACCTTGGGTGACTTTGGGTCTTGGTCCTTTTTATTTATGTCGTTGTATTACCTCACACACCTCGTTACCTTTATTTCAGTGATTGTGTCTGGTGATGTGAATTCCTTTCATGATACAATATACAGTATAGCAGGCTTATGACGTCTAATCATCGTCTTTAAAAGTTAATAAATGTTTTTTGGGTCTTAATATAAATTTACTTTATTAAAAATTTTAAGGAAATATAAAAACATTGGTCTCGTGCTAAATATTTCTTAGCAGAAGTGAATTCTGTACCGGTGGTGTGTACCATGTTCTTTCGATGATTCAAAAGTGTTTTGTAATAAGTCTATATGACTAATGAATATTTTGAATTTGAAAACGCAGAATACTAAAATAATTAAAAAAAACTTACTCTATCTGGCGTAGTATCCTTATCCACACAACCTTTAAACTGAAAGGTCCAAGGCTTCGTCAAGTTAAGGCAACGTATTCCATTAAAACGATGCACTGGATCGTCATCCGGTATTACGATTCTAGCGCATTGGGGATCAGTTTTTCCTTTTTCTTCACAGCAGTGAGTGGTCCAATATAAATAGTTAACTATAGTTAAAAAACACATATTAAAGAAAAGAAACAGTGACTAAAATAGCATATATTGCTTTATTAACTTACTAGTATCATGAAAGGAGTTCACATCACCAGACACGAATACTGAGAAGTAAGTGACGAGGTGTGTGAGGTATGAGTCCGGCATGCGGCCCTCAGCCAGCAACGTGGTACGGACCTTCCTAGCAAAAGGCAGCTCTTTACCATTTTTACTCTTTCTTACTTGGAAATCTAGAAAAGAACAATTCTTGTTTTATATAACGGCTATAATTATTTCTATTCAATATTGAAAATATATGGGTTTATTTAAAGAAATCGTGTATTTTTAATATGAGTCTATGCTGATCTTCTTAAGCATCATGTGATATTTTGTCATGGGATGCCACATATGTTGACAGCTTTGCTCCTTCTCATCTCCGCGCCATCCTTATACAAACCAGTTAGCTTCCTCGTTAAGCAGCTATTAATTATAATATATAAATAAAAACTAGCAGCTATAATATTATAAATAAAAATTAAAAAATAATTAAATATCTAAATATTGATTTCGATTTTTAAATTTCGGAATTGAAACTTAAGTCCATCAGGTTCTAGTGCAAAATTATTTGACAAAGAAATGTCGAAACGATTTTCTCTAAGTTCTGGAGATTCATATCAATAGCTGGCTTTCTTCGCTCAGCTTATTAGTCTAGCGATCCAGCAACAAAATGTTGCTAGCATCTTAGGTTCATTACTACATAAGCCATGCACTTTTGATATCATTTACTATATTTTAAGTTAGTTAATATTAATCAACAAAAACCTAACGGTTTTTGTTGATTAATATTAAGTACTGCATCGTCAAAATTCCTTTTTGTTTCATTAAACGACGGTAATATTACTTAAATAAACACCTTTATCGTATACCGATGGTAGCACTTTACAAGTACAAGAGCCATCTACACGTCTGCCTTCAAACGGGTCACAAGTTTCAATTTCATTGACACACCAACTACAATTGTATTAAAAAAAATTAACAAATAAAAATATAGAAAATTAAGAGTTGAATAAAAACACTACACCAGTAACTGAAAAGAAAAAAAAAGTAGCTTAAAAACATTCAATTTGAAACACTTTTTATGCAAACTTTTAATTATTACTTTCTACCTACTGAAAGGCATTAGTTGATTTCCAAATCCTGGCCCCGTTTTTAAGGAGGATATAGACGTGATATTATAAAATTGTTTTAAGTCAAAGATTTCTCATGTTATTATAAATTACTGAATAGATTTTAAACTTAACAATAAATAATCTAGTAACAATAGTAATAAGAAATAATTAACATGTTAATAAAGTTAAGTTAAAAGTGGAATGTGTGCTTACAAACTTCTATTTAGAATGACGTGTTCGTCGTACACTTGTTGCGACATTATGTCACCCGTAAAGGTGTCATACAGTTGTGTTGAATTTGTGCCCAAAATGGGTACTGGTAAAAAATAAAAATCACATAAAGTGACAACAATGGTATAGCATGAAAATTCATGTTTATCCGCCTGAAAATACTAAATTTATTATTATTACTGGCAATGTAAACATAAGGAACCAAGTGTTATGACACTCTGATGGTCACTTCACCCATAACGTTTAAGTCATTGTATGTAAAGTGGCAAAATTCAAAAGCGGGGATTTCCCTTTTGACAGAGGCAGGAAATGAAAATAATTGATTCTTTTAAAATTCTGAACTTTGAAGATCTCTCAAGTAGTCTCTGTATTTTATACATAATTTCATTCACTTAGATATAGAGATATGTCAAAATTCTTAAAATCTAAAAGGTATTACAGGTAGCCCTAAGCGATTGTTTCAAATTCTCATACTATATTTATAAGAACATTTAATCGTTGTAGTCAAACATAGAAACTATTAGTGTAATGAATCAAACCAGGTTCCTTCTTCAATTACATTTATTAATACTGAGTACAATTCAGATATCAAAAGGTACAGCATGACTGCTTAAAGTTCTCTTCAGAATGTTCCTCCCAAGAATGGTCAATCAAATATTTATACTAGTGTATTTTTACCCCCACACAGTTGACCACTTCCGATACAATTTAATGTTGCCAACTAAACTATTATAATTAATATTTTTGAAATACAATTCCATAATAAAATATATAATCAAGTATAACCATTAATAAATTATTATAACATCGGATATTACAATGTTAAAATTAATTGATAGACAAATAACGAGTGACGTTCAAGACAATATCTTATTTCTTTATACAAATAATAATAAAATATCGATAAATTACAGTACAATTAAGTGATAAAATAACAAATCACAACACTCGGCCATCCGAACGCGTGCTCTCTCCGGAGCACGCACTAACAAATCACAACACTCGGTCAAGATAGATATATTTACTATGTATACAGAACAATTTTTTTTTAAAATTCAATTTCAAATTATTAAGAAAACAAATTTATTAACAAACAAAAGTAAATAAAAATTACAATAATACAATATTTATACTTAACGCATCTGCACTTGTTTTTATATATCCATATATTCTATGAGTTATTTTATTTATATAGGTTCACCAGTGGTACTTACAATAAATAATAATAATAATAATGACCATTTTCTGCAAAGTTCACTATTAGGGTATGTTATTCCGTATTACATAATGTCCCCCACTTTTCAACTTGAACTTTTCATTGTTTCGGTCATCCACCACCTTAGTCAAGAGGTCCAGTCCAGCAGGGTCCCACAGTGGTGCAGATTTCGTATTTCCATCTTCTCATTGACCGTCCTATTTCTAGTCCCTTTCCTTGGATACCACAGAGTGACCTGTTTACTCTGCTTTTTCTGGTGCAACGCAGCTTGTGGCTTGTCTAGCCCCATTTCAAATGGTTTTGTCTCTAATATCAGAATTACTTGATTGTCTAAAATCTTGTTTCTCAGCATACTTTTTCCAATTACAATATATAACAATAATAAATTTTTAAAAAGTTTCCATAAACAAATGGATTCCAAGGTGAATACCGCATGCAACAATCGATAGCTATCAATTTTTTCATAAAAATAAAAGAAATGACAATGATATAACACAAGTTACTTTATAATGTCGAACAGTAAATTCTTAATATATTAATAAAAAAAACAATCAAGCGTAATAAAGACAATATCATAATGATGATACACATGTAATGCTGATATCCTAGACGTTCGGTTTTGCGATATTTACGTAATGACGTTTTTACATACAAATTCAGTAAAAATAAATAAACTAAGCTTCTAAATTGTTACTTATATTATAAAAATACCAAACCTTTTCATTATTTTCAGTACCATTTCTAATAAAGCTAAAGAAATTTCACAGCAAGGAATATTCACGTATCCAAGGTCTAATTCTATCAGATGCTATTCTTACACGTCTGTTAGTGCAATATAAACAATTAAATCAACATTTGAATTACCTAACCATTTAGCAGCATAATAATTTGTTTTTGATACTTCTCCACTAGATATCTTGAATAAAGGATTGCAAGAGATCTTTTGAATTGTTATATTCTTTTGCCGCGTTTGAGGCGCATAAAGTAATGTTGATTATATTTTATAATTCTGTATTAATCATTTTGACATTCAAAATCTGAAATAAATTAATAGAGAAATAAATTTAAACATTTTAAAATAAATTTCAATGTTAAGAAACCTTAATGACACAAATCCTAACAACACGAGGAATAAATCTTTGTTCCAATGTTTATTAAACATATTTAATTAACAATAAAAAAAATAATATCAATATATCTTAAGAAATACACAAGTCAATCAATTTTAAATAGATATACTAGCCACAGCTATAGCTTACAAAAATAGCAAATAACAATGCGTTATGTTAACTTCAGAATTCGTATTTTAGCACGATTTTAATTTACTAAATTTCCATAATTATGCAAATTATTATAAATATATATTTCAAAAAAGAATAATATAATTTCCACTTAAATCATCATATAACAACATATGATATGAATCATACGGCCGTAGCGTTAGGTACATTAATAGTACGCTTCGCTGGGATATGTTAACCAAAGATATCAATTAGGTATGCGTTTGGCTAAGCTATCGTTACTATACTTTTGTATTGTAATGGAGGTCGCAGAAAATTAAAGTTGTAGGAAATCTCTGGTATATACTTTAGTTTAACTTTTAACATGTTATTGAGACCGGCCGTTAAGAAACCTTTTACTAATATTACTATAGGGTCATGCGAAAAAAAAAATCTTTAAAATAAACCTTTAGAATATTCATATTAATAATAGTCGTGTACACTAATAATATAGGAATCACTCTTCTCACTACAAATGGTAAGGTTAATAATATTTCAGTAGTTTTCAAAATTATAACCCGGTAAAAATGAATTTAGTATTTCCATTTTAATTGCAGTTAAATTTTAGTACTTTATTAAATTATTAGCAAAATAAAATTAGCTCATTGTGACCAAAACTTTCAATTTCTACAGATATCCTAACTACAGATATTTTTAGAACACTACATTAGATTACAAACGCTGCCAAAGTGTATGAATTCAAATTTGAAATATTTATTACCAGCATCAAATAATTCAAATTACGTATTTGAACACACAATTAACGAACGGTTTAGTTAGTTAAAGTTAACTACTTGATATGTGTACATACGTGGTATGATACAAGGGGTTTTAGTTTAAAATAATTATCAAGATGACGATCTTACCCGACGATTGACGATTTAGTGCACTTTACAATAATTAGAAGTTCAGTTAAAAGTTTAATGAGAATTTGTTATAAATTATAGGTCCATTCTACTGTCGGGTCTTTTAAAATCTGGAATAACACTAAAGTATTTTTAATATTTATCACTGATTACATTGATTATTACACTTTAGAGCTTATATCTTATTACGTATGGAGTTATCGGCATTTACGTTATTTCACATCTGCTGCGAGTATGAAAACTTATAATAAAAATAATTTCTTCATTTATCCACGATTTACTAAGAACTAATATACTTTGTTCTTTGAAGATAGAACAGACAGTTTATCATCTTAACAGCAAATTTAAAAAAATATATATTTATACTCTTACTTGGATTTTATCGGCCATTAGTTGGTTCAGCTGTCGTCACATAACACAACAATTGTTTCAATTGGTTGGTATTTCAACTTCTTTCACGACTGGAAGACCTATATCTTGTCAATTCTGCCTTACTGGAATGAAAACATTTCTCGTCCCCTGAAAAACTATTTTACGAAGCTTCACATTCTTTTATAAATTTTAAACTTGTCTTGCCTTTTTTTACTTTGGGGCCAACATTAAAGATACAGATGTAGCACAAGCTCAAAAAGATTTGAATACCTTAACCGAGTGGTTTAAATTGTACTTACAGACAATTAATACCGTAAAAACGTGTTATGTAATATTTAAACAAATGAAAATAGAAATATTTCATCTCATAACCCACTAGTAGTTAATAATGTGATTATCTAACAAACGTCTGAAATGAAAAAATGAAAAATACCTGGGTCAGACACTCATCTCTCGTGGACATATCAAATTGAACACATCAAAACAAACTTTCATCCATTTTGGGTTCGCTAGGTAATATCTCCCAGTGTATCCTCAAGAAATTAAAATACAATATCTATAATTTGCTAGTGGAATCACACCTAAACTACCTAATCGAGATTTGGGGAAATGTGCCTAAAACAAAACTGCGTGACTTACAAGTTAAACAGAATAAATTAGTAAAATTATTATTTCATTATCACCACCTTACTTCAACAAAACTATATTTACTGAACTAGGAATAATGAATATAAAACAACTCCACTCTTACAATACTTATAACTTTTACACAAATGCTACTTTTAGCAAAACTCACAAATATACAAACGAAGTACACGCCGGGGAAGCTTGTTTTTCTTATCGAGAGTTCGAACAAAGTTTACTATGAAAAATGTAACATACGACGGAGCACAATGTATAATAAACTACCCATCGACATAAAAACATTGTACGAGCTTACATGTCTTAAGTCAAAATTAAAGAAACATATTTTTAAAAATTATTTTAAATATTTATAATACTATTAAAATATTTAAATAAATATCTCATTGTGACTACAACTTTACTGGCAAAATGTTCATCCTACCCTCCTATGTTTTTATTTTATAAAAATTTGTACTTTTTTCAAATCAAACTTGAATTATTGTATTATTGTTATTTTCTTTTTTTTTGTTTATTCTAGTAGATAAAAAAAAAATTGTGCGAGTATAACGACCGATTGTAAAATTGTAGTTATTAACAAACTGTAGATTATGTTCTCACGTAAATGACCGTATTGTCTTTTGAAAATAAATATCTTTAAACATAAATCTTTAAACCATACGTATACTAGTATTAAGCTTAGCTTAAGCTATTTCACATCAACGTACCAAGCATCTATATTAGCGTTTCATTTCAAAAAATCGCACGTGATTTGATTATAAATACTAAAACGGCTTAAGAAAATCTTAGTTAACATGAAATTATTCTTCATTCCAAAATTACTGTTTGACCGACTGCGTTTCAGCTGTATAGCTGAATTATCTTACTGCAATCGATAACTTGAGTTCAGCTATATAACCAACATAACAGAAATCTATAAGTTTTTACATCGTTTGTAAATATCTGGCTTAGCTCATTCATATAGCTCTAATTACTATTGTATAAAAGCACAACAATATTTCTTCTACATTCTTCAATATTTTACTAAGAGACTATGTAATACGCAACCTCATGTTTGTTATCTCAACCCGCCTATATGGTTGTATCTCGCACTACATGGTTGCAACATAATTACCAATATGGCTGTTCCTCACGCAAATCTGTATCTATTTTTACACATTTTTCTGATAGTTATTGTCAGAAAAGTTAAATTTGACGACAATAATACGTTATTAATTCGAAATATATTTACTTCAAAAATATTAACTTTACCTCGAAATCACATTATCAGCCTTCATTATTTCTCATGAAACCATTTCTACACTATAAACAAACAAACAAATTCTCTCTTCTAAAAAAAAAAGTTTTATCAGTTATTACTTAGGTTTTCAATATTATATAATCATTTACAAAACTAAATATTCGTATTGTAGCATTTGCGAATATCGATAGCATATATTCGCATTCGTATTCACGAATATTTAAAAAAAATTACATTCGTTACATCACTAATATCAAGCTACCTACATGTTTTTCAAGTCAAGTCAATTACGTCACATTCATAGGTCCGTCCTTCAAGTCATCTACATTCAAACTCACATTTACATAATTCAAGCCACCTACATGGTGGTAGATCATTTCAGACATCTATTATTCAAGCCACCTTCCTGGTGGTACATCACAATTCTACAATTCAAGCCACCTTCCTGGTGGTACATCACAATTCTATAATTCAAGCCACCTTCCTGGTGGTAGATCACAATTCTACAATTCAAGCCACCTTCCTGGTGGTACATAACAATTCTACAATTCAAGCCACCTTCCTGGTGGTACATAACAATTCTACAATTCAAGCCACCTTCCTGGTGGTAGATCACAATTCTACAATTCAAGCCACCTTCCTGGTGGTAGATCACAATTCTACAATTCAAGCCACCTACCTGGTGGTAGATCACAATTCTACAATTCAAGCCACCTACCTGGTGGTAGATCACAATTCTACAATTCAAGCCACCTACCTGGTGGTAGATCACAATTCTATAGTTCAAGCCAATTTCAATTCAATTCAATTTATAATTCAACAATTCAATATATAATTCAACAATTCAATATATAATTCAACAATTCAATGTATAATTCAACAATTCAATGTATAATTCAACAATTCAATGTATAATTCAACAATTCAATGTATAATTCAACAATTCAATGTATAATTCAACAATTCAATGTATAATTCAACAATTCAATGTATAATTCAACAATTCAATGTATAATTCAACAATTCAATGTATAATTCAACAATTCAATGTATAATTCAACAATTCAATCTATAATTCAACAATTCAATCTATAATTCAACAATTCAATATATAATTCAACAATTCAATATATAATTCAACAATTCAATATGTAATTCAACAATTCAATCTATAATTCAACAATTCAATGTATAATTCAACAATTCAATCTATAATTCAACACCTACTTGGTGGTATATCGCATTTACAAATCTATAATTCAATACACCTGTATGGTAGTAGATCGCATTAATAAATCTATAATTCATTCATATACAAAATTCACAATACTTAAATGAACTCGCATATTCATCATAAATAACAATTATTATAAGACTAAATTTCTGTTTCATATGGTTCAAACGTTTGATATAGTAGTAACGTACATGCGTATCAGAAAAATTTTTCTACCGTCTTATAACAAAACTTGCATGGAGGGTACTCATTTACTATACGAAAAATAAACTCACGATGTTAAACCACATTATCTGGTTGATAATTTTTTCATACAACAATTTAGTCTCGTAAAATAAAGAGCTAAAACGGAATATTTTCATTTCTTTTACTTACATAAATTTCTCCTCTCCAGGGCGCGTGGAACTTTACACTTCTGAGATGTAATGAATCAAACCAGGTTCCTTCTTCAATTACATTTATTAATACTGAGTACAATTCAGATATCAAAAGGTACAGCATGACTGCTTAAAGTTCTCTTCAGAATGTTCCTCCCAAGAATGGTCAATCAAATATTTATACTAGTGTATTTTTACCCCCACACAGTTGACCACTTCCGATACAATTTAATGTTGCCAACTAAACTATTATAATTAATATTTTTGAAATACAATTCCATAATAAAATATATAATCAAGTATAACCATTAATAAATTATTATAACATCGGATATTACAATGTTAAAATTAATTGATAGACAAATAACGAGTGACGTTCAAGACAATATCTTATTTCTTTATACAAATAATAATAAAATATCGATAAATTACAGTACAATTAAGTGATAAAATAACAAATCACAACATTAGTTTTATGAATAAAAATACTTTCTGAAATATTTTTGACTCTATAACGTTTTATGAAACACACTCTTTCGCGTTGCAAAAAGATTAGATATATTCTATTTTAAAAAACATTGAATTCCCAATAATTAAAAAATAACCTAAATTATTTTGAGGTGGTAAAAAAATATTGTTACAAATTGTTCGCTACTTACACTATTGTTGAACCCCCCACTATTTTATTTATCGTAAAATTTGATTTTTACTCGCAACAGAATCAATGTCCGTATTCTTAAAACGTATGGAAACAAATAACAATTAGAAACCTTTTATATATAAATTTAACTAATTTGCAATAATTATATATTATACAAATGTAATGTATAATTTAACAATCATTTATTAGCATTTTTTCATAAAAATATCGGTCAACTGTGAATCGGGAGTTGCGCAGCATGGGTTCTGTAGCTTTATTTTTTTTTTGATTGAAAGTTCAACTTATAAGATAACTAATTTCAAAAAGCGTGAAGCGTGCAGTTTGTAAACATTTTTACTGATAATTGAATCATATCAGCCCGAGGACATTCAGAGCTGAACAAAGAGCTTTCGTATTGTGCGTCATAAAGAACGGTTCTAATCCACCCTCCATCGAACTAAGATGACTTTCACTAGGTCGCCGGTTCACTTTATGGAGGTTCTGCCTACGCTATCTCTTCCGGTTTGTAGTCGGTTCTGCGATTTATTTGTCCAGCACGCTGCCATTTGACCTTCGCAATGCCAAAGGTTAAGTCAGTTAAGAATATTTTTCTTCATGGCTTATTTTAGACGTTTATTGCTCCCTTCAACTCTTCATCGTCCAAAAAATGCACTCATGAAGGATTGTGTGAATGGTACCCACGAATAGCTTAGTCATTTCTGCTAATATTTTCACTCTTACACGGGCATCTTCAAGTACAAGTTTTTCGACTAATTTGACGTTTTCTTCAGTAGCGGCACAAATTGGCCCACCAGCGCGGGGGTCGTCTTCAATGCTCTCTCTACCCCGTTTGAATTCCCTTGACCACTTGTGAATTGTAGATAATGATGGCGCAGAATCTTGGTAAACAGCCACCATTTCTTCATAATATAATAATATTTTTTTGAGATTTTCCTTGTTTTGTAAGGACTTTTATCACTGCGCGATGCTCGATTTTTTTCATCATTGTCGAATCAGTCATGATAGTTGTCTTTTCGCAATAATATCTTGAATACTAATGGAGGTAATTAAATGAAATTTCGTATTTATACCCTCAAAGAGTGTCATTAACTAATGAGATAATTAAATTACCCTTATCAATAGTATATCATCTCGATACCGATAATACATTGAACGCCCCTCGTACTTTGCCTTATTTGTGTAAAACAAGCAGTATTATAGGTATATGGTATTTGAATTACAATAATTTCTAATACACTATTGTTGGCAAATAAAAACAAGTAGCAAAATAAACAAAAATCATATTTACCGGCTGTCTATTCTGTACTAAAAAATATGATCGTATACCCTCATATAGTAATAAGCTTTAATGGTTGACTGTGCGACATCGTCGATGTTTCCATGTACTACGAGGGTCAAACTGAAAGTTCTTAGAAAATCAAAAACTAAGCATTCTAGCAAGTTATTAGTTTTATTATAACTTTTCAAAATAGCGTCCATTTACATCAATACATCGCTGCATTCGATGGAACCATTGAGAAAAGCACCTTGCCCACTCGGCCTTAGGGGTCTCTTCAACGGCGTTTTGAATCTAATTCTACTATCGAAAATAACTCCTAAGTCACGGATAGTAGTCACTTCCTCTAACGTCTCATTGTCAATAGTATATGTCTGTGAAAACAGTTCAGTTCTACGTGAGAATCTTATATATTTACATTTACTTATATTCAATGCCAAACCGTTAGTCCTACACCAGTAGACTAATCTATTTAAATCTTCTTGTAAAAGGTTAGTGTCATGCTTGCTTTTTATTTGTTTAGCAAGTTTCAAATCATCAGCGTAAAGAAAGTAACTACTATGTTTGAATAGTGTTGCAATATCGTTAATAAATATATTGAATAATATTGGTCCAAGAACTGATCCTTGCGGAACACCAGATTGAGTTTGGAATGATTGAGAAGAATATCCGCTAACAACTACTCTAGAAGTCCGGCCACATAAGTACGAAGAAAACCATTTTAATAAATTTCCTGTTATGCCGAACGAAGAAAGTTTGCAAATCAGAATACTATGATCCACGGTATCGAACGCCTTACGTATGTCGGTATAAATGGCGTCTACCGGAATATTAGAATCAACGGATTCGTTCAAAAAAGATACGAATGAAACTAGATTGGTTGTTGTGGATCGAGCCTTGAAGAAACCGAACTGTTGTGGCGATACTAACTGCTTTACATGCCAGGTAATTGTAGGTCTAATTAATATTTCAAATAATTTTCCAAAAACAGGCAGTACGGATATCGGTCTATAGTTTTTTATACATGCGGTATCTTCAGATTGATGAATAGGTACGACCCTCGACTCCTTCCACGCACTGGGAAAGAATCCAGTTTTTATAGATTGATTGTATATGATTGACAGCAGTAAAGCTAGCACGTTACAACATTCCCTTGCAAATATACATGGTATACCATTAGATCCAGCTCCTTTATTTGGATCTAAATGTTTTAGACCAATTAAAACATTATTTTGAGAAAAAAATAATTCTGCCAAAGAGTTCGTTGATAAATAATTTGAAAATGCATTATTATGAGAAAAAGCAGAATTGGTAGATGGAATATTGTAAACGGATTTAAAAAAAGACGCAAAGAGATTACAAATGTCAGATCCATAAGAGGCTCGTTTGTCATCTAGATGCATTAGTGATGGGTACGTACTTTTATTTTGACGTTTACTTTTTTGGTAAGTAAAAAATAATTTAGGATTTTTAGATATGGAGTCCTCTATGCTACTAATGTAGTTCTTATAACAAACCTCTATTAACAAGTAACAGCGCTTTTTTAGTAATAAGAAAGAAATTTCATCTAGGGGATTTTTATATTTACGATACCTTTCACGAATTTTATATTTCTCCTTAAGTAATTTTATAAGTTCTTTCGTATACCAAAAGGGATATTTTTGATTTATAGTCTTACTTAAAGGCACGTGTTTCGCTATTGCTCTTTTAAGTATCCTATTAAACAGATCCACCATATCATCAACATTCGCTAAGTTTGAAAGTTCATCAACCCAAGAAATAGACTTCAATTCGTTTATTATTTTGTTAAAATTGGCCTTGTAAAAATTAAATTTGTCGCTAGGAATCTTAGGCGAAAGACAAGATGTGTTGTAGTATGATAAGACAAATTCCAGAGGTGGATGATATGGATCAATATTACTAAGCACAAACTTGCCGGTTTGCAAATGTTCAATTCCCATCGCCGAAAGAACTAGGTCAAGAATCCTTCCCTGGTTGTTCAAAATTGTGTTGTATTGTTTTAGATTATTTAAAGCTACGAAGTCGATTAACATGCTCTCGAGTGGGCCAGGTGACGAAGCAGAAAAGGTACTTTTATTGTTGGGCCATGTTATATATATATATATATATATATATATATATATATATATATATATATATATATATATATATATATATATATATATATATATATATATATATATATATATATATATATATATATATATATATATATATATATATATATATATATATATATTATATATATATATATATATATATATATATATATATATATATATATATATATATATATATATATATATACATATATATATATACATATATATATATATATATATATATATATATATATATATATATATATATATATATATATATATATATATATATATATATATATATATATATATATATATATATATATATATATATATATATATATATATATATACATATATATATATATATATATATATATATATATATATATATATATATATATATATATATATATATATATATATATATATATATATATATATATATATATATATATATATATATATACATATATATATATATATATATATATATACATATATATATATATATATATATATACTATATATATATATATATATATATATATATATATATATATATATATATATATATATATATATATATATATATATATATATATATATATATATATACATATATATATACATATATATATATATACTATATATATATATATATATATATATATATATATATATATATATATATATATATATATATATATATATATATATATATGTATATATATATATATATATATATATATATATATATATATATATATATATATATATATATATATATATATATATATATTTATATAATTGATTGAGAAATGAAAAGTTAATCGAAATTGTAATGAATCTAGCTATGTAGCATCATCAGGCGCTTTATTCGTATAAGCAAGAAATCAACAGCTTTTATGTAAAAAGTACTGGACTGTAAGCTAAATATTATAAAATAGGTAAATAATACAATTTTTTTTAATAAGTAAAAAATTATATAAAGGGTAGTCTTAGATGATTAAGTATAAAAGCTGTGAATTCATGTCAATGGACAAGATTAAGCTTTTGACTATGTGTGGCATCCACATGTGCTACACGAGGTCCTCCGTGCTGGTGTTCTTCAACACTTGGCGCGAGTGTTTCAGGCCTTCCTATATTTTTACTATATAGAAATTTCCAAGATCATCTTTTGTCAGGACACTATATTCGCCTTATATGACGACACGCTCCTGACTGGCTCGCTTATAACGTATTTTGTTGTACATTATAATATAATGTAATGAGGATCGTCATGGCGCAGAGGCGTAGCATCTACCTGTAAATGTGGCGATTTGTTTTATAACACCTGAGGCAAATGGATATTTTCATTTCCATTTTCTTCGCTTCGACAACTAAGCAAGCGCAACACTAATTAAAACAAAAACCGTTCGTTAGGTATAACAAAGACGTGAAATTCATAAGCCCCAAAGGAACTGAAAATTGGTTATTTTAGATAATAAAAGAATAACAAAACAATAAATATTAATGATAAAAGAACATTATTTAATTTAAATTCATTTATTTTTCGATATAATATTATAAATAGACTAAAGAAATTAAATTGAATTCAAGTTGATAACTTTAATTAATATCTTATAATACATTATTCAGTGTGTCCTGGCGCAGCCCCGCATTGTGGGTCTCTCCAAGCATTCAGATCTATTCTTTGAATTTCATCACAACTGCGGATGTCATTTCTGAAATAAATTATTAAATTTAAATACATATGAATATATCAAATAAAGTCATGTTCTGGTTTCATATTAAAAATTTAAACCACTCAATACCCAAAAAAAGCTTTAATTTTTTTTTACTGAAAACGAAATTATGTTAAATGTGTCGCCATCAAAAAAGGAAAATGAGGAGATACGAATATAGTATATATTTACCCAGGTCCTGGCACAAGGAAGGCTCTAGGCTGTACTTTCGTAACATGATCACCGACGTCGCACAATAGCCGAGCCACTGTCGCCTTTCTAATCTCGAGAAGTTGACCTGTAAGTGTATGTGTTAAGGTACAGTAGGATACAGTAGGGTACAGTGAGGTATAGCCGGGTACAGTAGGGTACAGTAAGTAAATACCTAGTGTGAATGCACCAGGACGGTTCGCGGCTTCGTACCAATGACGGTCACTAGCGGCGTTGCGACGCAGCTGTTCCGCCACAAGGCAGTAGAAAGTCGCAGGTACGCGTGCTCCGTGTATCACTCGCTCTGTCCACACACCGGCGAGGAGATCTATGTCTTCCACTGAACTGTATAATTCTTTGAGCAAGTCGATTTTCTGGTAAACAACAAAATTAAAAATAACTTCAATGGTACATCAAAAATAAAATAATATATCACTTAAATAAATACAAAAAAATATCGTTCAAGTGCATTCCTGTTTGTAGCTATTTCACTGAAGAAAATGTTAAGTAAAAAATTGTAGTTGCGATTGTATCCACTCAAATTTAATAAAATAGAATACAAAATTAAAATTATAATTGCTGTAAAAACTATAAATTATAATATTAAGCTGTTCTTCTTACTACATATGATATAGGAACGCATAGTAATATTTTTCTTTATAAATTATAATAACATTAAATATATATTATATTACACTCACCTCACGGTCTATAGCAATTTCTAAATCATCAAACGTTCTTATATCGTCTCCGAAACATGCCTTCCTGTACGCGACGTACGGTGCCAAACCGAACAGACGGTTTTTAGAAAGATCACTGGAGGCCAAATCTGATATTTGGAGTAGTGGAAATCCCTTTTCTACAATCTGAATATATCATAGAATTTAAAAATTCTAATAAGTTATGCGTCTTTTCATATAATTGAATATATCTTTAATTTGACAAAGTGTAGGTATGGAAAACAAATAATAAGGCATTCTACCCCATATTTTCCTATTTTATGACAACATATAAAAATTAGAACATAAAAGAATTTGAAGCTCCTCCTAGCACCTCTTGGAAATCGTACGCAAACGCTCTAACTATACCATGCGTTCAACGAACTAACGCACCTATATATATCTACTCATAAACCATTTAGAGCATGTCAGATCGCGTGATATATGGGAACCTAGACTATTTAAACTCAACGCATCGAAGTGCGAAGGAAATGGAAATGAAAATTCCTGCTCCCCTAGGAGAAATCCTCATATGTAAAAATAAAAAAATGACCAAAACTATTTTAAATAGAAAATAAAAATAAAAACACATATCGTTTCACAATTGTGTTTGAACTTACATCAGGATCAATGGTATTATCTATTTTCCCCATACGTTGTCTGAAAGCTCCTTGAGTCATATAATCTATGTTGTTGTCGACCGCTAGATACCCCGTCCTTAGCGTCATGTCTACTACTTTCACACTTTTTATATAATTTCCGTCGTCGTCGTACATTCTGTTAAAATAAAAGGGTTATAATCAGAATTATTGCTTTTCTAATAGATTACTAATTAAGTATTTATTATGGGGTTAACTAACTGATAGGTTAGTTAAAATCAAATACGGTTTTTTGATGATACTAAAAGGGGAACAAAACCTTATAACCCATTCATAATCATAATGGGTAGTAAAAGCATGTATCAAATAAGAAATTTGATACAGTAGCAAAATAGTTTAAGAATCCAACCAAAATTGGTGGTATTCATAATCTATGTTGAAATATAAAAAAATTGGGAGCTTCCATAGCGACATGCTAAAATACATATTGTTACATCACCTTCAATCAAAGTGCCCAAGAACTGTAGTCAATTTTTTTTTCAAAAACAATGTATAGTCTGATTGGGTTAATAATAGTGAATGATAATATTGAATTAGGTATATAATTATATTAAACAGGAAAGTTCAAGAAGATATAATTAAATCTTCAGCCACACGAGGATGATCAGTCTAAGGCCAATGATATTACTATTTCTTGTCAACTGTTATTTTTACGTACTTCACTATACCCTCTTGTACAGTATGCATCCACCGTAACACCATACTGTATTCCATAGAAATTGCAGGAGTCAGATTCTCATCATATAAATCTCTGTGACCAGGAGAATGAGACAATACGCCTTCCTCTTTCAAATTTTCTTCTCCTAGAAAACGTTTTTTGGGGTTTACAAATAGTTTAAAATTATTTTTTTTATTTTGGAAGTTGGAATTATATCAAAAAAATATATTTTTGCAAATATTGGTTATATAATCTTATCAATATAATCCTTAACACTGTCTTAGATATAATGGTTATAGGACTGTTTCGAAACCCAGAAAAAAAGAACTTTCTAAATACCAAATTTCCAAATATAATTGATTTATAAAAGTTGTTAGATATGCTAAAAGTCAACTTATTTAAAAATAAATATTAAAAACAAAATAACAACTAACCCAGTAACAAAGCGTTAAGTTCGTAATAAAATATCTGCATAGTAACTGCGATATTGATATCCCTCGCGGTATAGAAAAGCCGGTCGTCGTCCCAGCACGGGTTGAGGAGTGCGAGCTGCTTCGCCACGTGGTTGTGGTGACGCCACAACCATATTGTGAACAAGTTCGTGCCCAATATGCCGTTGTTGCTGTTGTCACCTTTTATGTTTATATAGAAATGAGTTAAGCCTATGTTATAGTCCATAATAGTTTAAGATAAGTGACTTGAATTAAGTTGAATGCAGATTTACAAGAAAAAAAGGATAAGAAAAGGAGCCGTGAAAGGGCGTGAAAATAGATAAAAGAAATAATTAATAACATACACTACTGTCTTGGTTTTTGTAGCAAAATAGAAATAATATAAGCTGTATACTATATATATGCGTAAAGAAATATATTCACCGGTATCATGGCATCTTGTTTCCTTTGGTCCAACGTTTTCGTGACACACAATGTTACTAATACTCAAGTCATGGCTCGGTAGCCATATCCTGCCATCCACCTCTTCATACTTTAATAAACCACCTTTAAACAATCTTACTTTTGTTTTCAACTTTTCACTGTCGCTACCATATATATTCGATAGATCGAAGGATGGTGTAGCTGATACGATCTGTTTAGAATATTTACAATGAAAAGTTAAGAAGAATGTAAAATATTAACAACTATAGATAAAACCGGGATAGACGCCGCTCTGGGACAGACGCCTCGGTTCTAAAAACATAATATACAAAAAAGAAAACACCGTATATGTTCTTCATATACTTGCCACATACACCCCCCACCTCAGTGGCAAGTAAATTGTTGTGCGGAATTGTTAACGTTTTTTCACTTGTTTCTTCACAAACATTTGTAACGGACACAACGAACGCTTCAAAGTTTCAAATGTAAGTATTCACAGCTCCATATCTTTATAAGTAGTAATGGGATACATTCTATTTTAATAACGTTAATACATTGGTTCATTGCGAACACATTAAGAAATCAGTCATTGATTTTTTGATTTTATTTTACTCAAAATATAAAAAGGCATCTATCTCTAGCGAAAGGGATAGTCGCCCCGAGTTTTCAAACGATAGATGCCCTTAGGGGCTTCTATCGCTCAATACTATAAATGCCTGATTAATGTGTTTAATTATTACGTCATGCCTATTTTGGTACTTACTAATAGATATTGTAATATCTGTGTGGATGTTTGCGTGTCAAGATATGTTTATTCATGCCTACTTTGATTGTGTAGGTGAGCTATGCCAAGGAAATATAAGAAGAAGGAGGATAAACTCGAGTAATATCTTGGACACCAGAGCAGCTTTCGATGAAATTGACAAAAAAGAGTTAGGGATCAATAAAATATCCAGAGGATTTTATATTCCATCCAGAACATTAAGAAGACGTTACGCAACTAGAAACAAAACTAAGTTGACTTTAGGAAAACATCCTACCCTGGGTTTTGAAAATGAAAAAAGGTTGGTAGCGCACATTTTAAAGCTTGGCGGAGCGGGGCTAGCCCCAGATAGACGAACTATATGTAGTTTAGTGTACTAGTTCGCCGAAAAACTAGAAATTTAACACAATTTTAATAATGAAAAACAGATGGCTGGCAATGAATGGTTTTAAAGTTTTATCGAGCAAAATTCAGAGTTGTGTGTCAAGTAAGCAGAAGGTTTATCTATCGCCAGGTCTTAGTAGAGAAGAAATGAGTAATTTTCATGAACTTTTGACCAAAGTTCTGAATGATAGTAACCATAAATCAAAGGTCTACTTTGAAGAACACGAAGAGAAATAAACAAGAAAAGACTAAGGTAGAGAAGAAAATATTTGTATAGAATGCTTTGATAGCTACAATAACACGAAGTCTAAATCTGATTAGATTCAGTGTATAATGTGTTAAAAATGGCTACACGAAACATGTACACTTTTCAAGAACTATTGCTCTAAATGTGGAAAAAATTAATAACTATTAATTACTGAAGTTAAATGAAATTGTTAATTTTTATTTCATTACAAATGCATGTTGATTTTAAAAAAAATTAATAATTATTATTACGTTAATATATGAATGTCTATGTTTTGTTAGAAATGATTCTATGAACGTTTTAAATAATTTATCGCTGAAAAACATTTTTCTTGTTAAAGAGATGCATATATTTAATTAAGGTCATTCGTATCATATTATCTATGTATAAAGATACTAATAAATATTACATTATGATTACTTATTTTTGTTAATTGTTCTAAAGGGCATCTATCCCCCATGACAGGCATCTATCCTTCGAAGCGATTTTATAGTGAGGCATATATCCAGTTAGTTAGGCATCTATCCCCAAAAAAATTGTCTGACAATAACTTAATTTTTATGAAACCGGTAATAATTAAGTGAAGAAATATAGGTTCAAAGTTATATAAATGACTAAGCTACCCATATATAACATGAACAATTCATGCCAATATATTTAGCATTAAAATAATGAGGCTCTTTCGAAAACTGGGGCTACTATCCCGGTTTTACCTATATCTTATATTAATAGTATAATAGAAACTATATGTTTTTGATTACTGTGAACGAAATTTTAGTATGTTTATAAAGCTTAGTTAGCTTAAACAATACTTTAGATTTTATTTTACAAATATAAATGTAAGTGGTTATAACTATTGCATTTTGACTAGGACTGTATTGGTTGTTTGGAGTTGTTTCTTATACACGCAGTGTAAATAGACTAGCTTAGGAGAGGAGCGCACCGAGAGTTTTAATCTGTCATAATAAACGGCAAATCAATCTCTCTGATTTTCTCTTTATTACTTAAGTAAAAAATATTTATAATGTAAAGTTTACTATGAAATTATTCTCGAATATTGCACAGAAGTGTCAGTTGTTAAATTGATTTTATCGTATAAAAATGATTGAGTTATATGAAATCAACACTTCTAATCAAGAGTTCTTATGAAAATTTGGGATTCAGAGTATTTAATTGCTCTTCTATGCTATTTGTTGCAAGACAATAAACCGAAACCTGGAAATGGACTCTGAACGCGAATTTTTCTATTGAGTTGGTCATTTCTTTTTACTTTCCCTTCGTACTCAATCTCTATAAATATGTTTCAGTATAGTATATATATAGTTTCAGTTGCTCAGTATACGAAAAATATGACACAAAGCGCCCCACGCTTTTTCACAATAATATAAGTATTTTTCGATCATAACTGTTTTAAGATTTATTGCTTACATTTTAGTTTGATAAGCTTAAAAAAAGCGTGTTTTTTAGTTTTTTCAAATTATATTTATTTAAATAAATTTTTGACTTTTACTTGTGAATAAAATAAAAATTAAATTAAAAAAATAATATGTTATAAAACAAATAAAAACAAAATAAAAATGAAATAAAAATAGAATAAAAAACAACATTTTCACTGGTACGGACGGGATTCGAACCTACGACCACAGCATGTGAAGGCACTGCAAAAAAGTCGGCACCGGCACCTCAGGCGACTCGGCTAGCGTGACACTTGCGGTCGTACTATTTACTGACAACTTATAAAAGCCACGGTCTCTCAATCCAAGGAGAGTTACTCACATAATAAAAGCGTATTGATAAAAAAAACTTACTCTCTCTGGCCTAGTATCGTTCCTCACACAACCTTTAAATTGAAAAGTCCAAGGCTTGGTCAAGTTAAGGCAACGTACTCCACTAAAACGATGCACTGGATCGTCCTCTGGTATTACGATGCTAGCACATTGTGGGTCTGTCTTTCCTTTTTCTTCACAACAGTGAGTGGTCCAATATAAATAGTTAGCTATAGATAAAAAACAAAGTAAATAAAGATTAATTTCAATGGCATATAAATTTTGCTTCTTTCAACTTTTCATTTGCTATATAAACTTACTAGTATCGTGAAAAGAGTGAACGTCGCCAGTTATGAACACGGAGAAGTAAGTGACGAGGTGCGTGAAGTAGGAGTCCGGCATACGGCCTTCAGACAGCAGCGTGGTACGGACCTTCCTAGCTAAGGGTAGCTCTTTACCATTTTTACCTTTCCTTATTTGAAAATCTGACAAAGGATAAATATTTACGTTATATAATAATTATGGCGTCACAACATGAGGTTTACCATACACTATTGACTTAAGTGACGACCACGACCGTTCTGTTAACAAATTCAAATTTCAAATTCAAAACTTAAATATTTCGTCAAAATCATGACAATCACTTCACTAAAGTTAATGCCTCAAACCTGAAAAACCAGAACAATATATTTTTAAAATAGTATTAGAATTTTATACTAACTTGTTCTTAAAAATTATTTGTTTAAAAACGAGCTCGGATAAATAATAAACAGTATATTTATTCGTTCAACGGAGCGAGAATTTGAATTTAAATTTTTGAATTATTGGAAGTTTTCTGTGATCCTATTGTAAAAGAGTACACACTGCCTGAGTAAAGAATTGCTAACTCTATGCAATCTAGTTTTGTGTGATGTAAACTTACGCCTATTTCTAGCATAAATGTTGTGCGAATCGCAGATTTTGGCAAAAATATTCAGGCATTAATATTCTTCGTAACATACAACACATTATAATAATATATTATGAGGCAACTGTATTATTATCTACATGGATTCGTTTGAAGAGCCATGTATTTCTAACATGGTGGTTTACAATGGCCTGGTTAAATATCATATAACTTTGGGTTCCACCACGTAGCGTTATGAAATTTGTAAATAGGTAAAAGAAAGATGGGTGATAAAAGAGAAACGTATCTTTGCAAAAATCTTTACGTAAAAAAATTCTTCGGAATGAATCGTCAATAATAATATTCATTCAAAATATGTTTAATTCCATATAATAAGACTTAGCAGATAAACACTTTTATTATACTCTGGATCAAAACAAAATATAAATAACATACCTTTATCATATACCGGCGGTAGCACTTTATAAGTGGGCGTGTGTGGAAGCACCTCGACTGGGATATCTTAAATTATTACAACTGCCGTCTGTGCGTCTGCCTTCAAACGGGTCACAAGCCTTAATTTTATTGACACACCAACTAAAATATATATTTAACAAAATAAGTTATACGTCATGAAAATTACATCGCCCAAGTTATTAAAAATGCGCATAACAAAAAAAGTAGGCCAATCAGAAAATTATACTTATATCTCATTGGTTCGGTATCTTTGCCAGTACTACGAGATTATTATTAATGTAGAATACAATACCCTGTTGAAATTCTACATTGCACCTTAAAGATTTTTGATGTTATAGCAAAATTTTATTTTGACTAGTATGCTAACGATGTTGCTAAGTATGGTAGGAAAATTATACCATTTAAAGTGATTTACATAAGTTGAACATGTTATATAGATCCAGGCCTAATTTCTAAATTTATCCAACTAACTGTACACTGTGGTTCACTCGTTCACGTTCAGTTCGCGTCTTTTAAGATTTTTATTGACAAATAACTATTACGCTTCAGGCCTCGGCCACAAAGTTCTCGTACGAGCCATTTCTGATAATTCGGTCTAAAACACTTAAACTTAGTTATAAAATGGGTAATTTGCATTGGAAATATCGAAAAAATAAACAATGTGTTAGTAAGAGTTCTTTCTAGACAAAAACTGCTTCTTTAAAGAACGTAGATATATGTATCTTGGCCATATTACCACAAAAATTGTAGAGGTGTTCACAAATTACTATTAATTAATAACCACCAGATACCATTTTGATCTCCATGTCGACTTCCGGTAAATGAGAAGAAATTATTTAGCATTCCATGGATTCAAGGTGTTATAGGAAGAAGAGGTCAGAGTGACCCCAGGAATATAAAAATAAATGTGTACTTACAAACTTCTATTTAACTTCACATGTTCCTCGTAAATTTGTTGCGACATTATGTTACCCGTAAAAGAGTCATACAGTTGTGTTAAATTTGTGCCTAAAATGGGCACTGGCGATAAAATTATCCATAGAGACAATAATATTGTAGCACGAAAGCCTATGCTTGTAGTTATCTGCCTAAAAATAAAATAAAATGTACTATTAAGAAGGGTAAGCAAAAGGGAACTTAGCGTTATGACGTTGAAGTTATGACGAAATAGATAGCTGCGGTTTGGCTTCTTTGCAGAGATGGGAAATAGAAATTATTAGTTTTCGTTAGAATTCAATTTAAAATGCAATGTAAAGATCGATAACGATTTTTATTTCAAAGTTGTGATGCATATTTTCTTTGACTTAGATATAAATATATCGTTTACCTTAACCTAATAGTTTTAAATTTTTATACTAAATTCAATTTAAAAATTTGATTTAAATAATTCTATACAAAAAACGACCATAACATTCGTTTTTAAAACGTCAGAAGCATTGTCACCGGTTCATTAAAGCTGAGATGAACTGGCTTAAGAAACTCAGCAAGATTTTTGTTATAGTCATTAGAATTTTAAATTGTTTTATTAGAATTTTACAATGATTATTGGCAACGACACATTTGAAATAGACTGGAGATGACAATCTATTTTGAATGCTGAACGCAATTAAACGCCTTAGTGGTCACAGAAATAAGTTAGCTAGGTTACATGAATTTATTAAAGATCTGAATGTAGTACAGGTGGTGGAATTATCTAGAAAGAAACATAGAAATCATTTATTTTACGAATAAAAGTATTTTCTAAGGTAGAGTCAAAATTTATTTGATTATATTGTCAATAGAGACTTTATTATTGCAAAATAAACTATTTTCTATTTTTATCATTTTTAAAGTGTTAAACCACACTGAGGATAGAAAAAATACTTAAAGAAAACATATAAAAATTTGAACGCAGCAGGACTCGAACCCGCGCCCTAGGCTTAGTGGTGAGAGCGCCTGCACGGTTCGCAGGAGGGCGCGGGTTCGAGTCCCGCTGCGTTGAAATTTTTATATGTTTTCTTGAAGTATAAATTATTTTCTATTTTATATAAAAACAGGATATCCAATAAATGGTACTGATAAAAATATATTAAAAATTTTCGCTACTTACATTATCGTTTATCTTTCGTAGAATTTAATTTTTACTCGCAACTGTATTAATGCACATATCCTTAAAGCGTATGAAATGAAATAATCGTTAAAATCTTCATATATAAATTCGTTTGAAAATAATTTGTTATTTTGTTTCGTAATAATTATGTAATGTAAATTTACATATACTTATGACGTATTTCTAAATCAGAATACCGGTCAACTGTGACTCGACGTTTTGTACGGAAGGTTCCGTTGAAATTTAATTGCAGAAAGTCTACTAGTTCCAAATGACACAATGCGCTTTATTTGGTGAAATGAAAGAAATAGATAGTCTTCGAACTTTACTACAGTAATATAATTTTTTACATTATTATATACTTATTACTTTTTATTTATATGGTTAGGTTTTCACCTCTTGTCAAATTTCTGTTCTAGTTTTACAAAAAACTATACGATTTGATTACGCGGTGAATTACGCTGTGATTACGCAGTTAGCTGAGCTGAGTGTTTAATATAAATTACAGCTTTATACCTCCAAGTGACTTTAAGAAAAATAATCTTGACAAACGGACAGACAGACATCTAAAAGTAATAGTAATAATGTACTTACAAGAAATAATAATATATTTTATTGTAAATCATAATTAAAACACAAAAACAAAAAATCTAATAAATTATAAACGTAGGTATACAGCAGTCATCCTTATCTCTATAAGCGATCTCTGCCTCAAACATAACTAACCAACATAGTATATCTATACACTATAGTATATATCTATATAAGTCAAAGAAAATAATATACCGGGTAATAATATATAATATATGCGGGTATACCGCACCAAATTTGCAGGAAATGGTTTCATTATTAAAAGTGCTAACAAACATAACAAGATGTTCTTTAAATTGAATATGTTTCATCTCTCTCTCCGTCAATTTAAATATGCTGTAAAATATTTATTGAATCTAAATGATATTTAACATAACTATATATTGTAATAATTTTTAATTTAAAGTGTTAATTTTAATATCTATAATGATAATGTTTAATTTATAATAGTAATAATTAATATGCTTTCAGAGTGTAGTGAAAGTTATTTATGTATTAATTGTCATAGGAAACTGTTTTGGTTTAAGGATTAATTATGTACAACATTTATAATTATTAATAGCACTGTTTGTTTCCAAAATATAAATAAATAAATAATTAAATAAATAAATATAGTAAAAATATAACTACGCGCAATTTGTATATAGAAGATAAATATAAAAATTATAATTGAGGGGATTCAAAAGTAATAAATCTCAAAAAAGTGATTCTAACTTTTTGTTTTCTTGTTCACTAATCTCAGTAAAGTGCAGTTTTGTGATTATACTATGTTTTCTTTTAAAATTTTATTTTTCATATTTTTAACTTTACTGCAATAGATTAATAAATAATAAAATTATATCAATTTAAATATATTGTGTAATAAGACGAAATAGCTACAAAATATTAAATTTGTTAAAGTTTTATTGATTATATCTTCTACGTACAGACAAAGATCAGTTACATTTTTATTAAATGTACCAATTAATTAATCAGTTACATAACATTTTTTAAAGTTGTTTAAAAAATTAAGATTTATGAGCACATTCAGTTTTATTGTGATATTTTAATTTTTATAGATGTATTCACGTGAAGGATTATTTTTTGATGAACATTTTTCGGGTTCCGAACAAAAATAAAAAAACGAGATCCTTATAGAATCACTCGTGTTCCTGTCCATTCGTCTGTCACAGCCAATTTTCTCTGAATCTACTAGACCGAATCAGGTGAAATTTGGCAGGATGGTGTAATGCCCTGACCCGAACACAGATGTGTAACGTAAAAAATACGGAGGTAATTTCGGGGGATAAATTAGATAATTAAAAAAAAATTTGCAAACCTTACTGTGTCATATATCAAATGAAAGGGCTTGTTATTATTAATTGACCATTCCCCCGCCCCCCCTAATCTCCGAAACTACTGAGCCGAAAAATTTGAAAAAATTAATAATATATTAATTAATTTATCTTGAATGCAATATTTCGTGTTAATTTCAAGAGCACCGTAAAAATATTTATATAAAAAGTTATTATTCATCTCAAAAATTAATCTTGAAAAAAATACAAAATATAGTTCATTTGACAATGTCATGGTAAAATCAGTATTCCAACGTTTAATTAAAATTAATCGCAGCTGAGTTGAGTTCAATCAAAGGTTGAAATTTATTGATGGTAGAAACTTCGATCGACTCCCTACGTTGCACAATATTATTGCTATTACTATTTTTCGACTTGGTACAGCTTGCTATACCAAATCTATAGAAAGATATATTAAATTTTTTTTTTTCTTAATCAGAAAAATTGGGACCCGAGGACCGTCGTGGCGCAGAGGCGCAACGTCTGCCTGTAACGCGACGGTTACTGGGTTCGATCCCCAGTCGGAGAAGATGGATTTTTCTATTTCCGTTTTCTTCGCTCTGGCAAACTAGGCAAAGCGCGGCGTTGAGTTCCACCACTCAACACGCAATGCCTTGAAAACGGCGGAAAGTGGGGACGGAGAAAGCAGGGGCTAAGCAACGGATTGTCTTAACACTAGGTTCCCACGGTCCCTGCTGTTCCCTCTGCCTACCCTGCCTTGTGCGGGATGAAGCGTGAGTTCAATCAAAGGTTGAAATTTATTGATGGTTGAAACTTCGATCGCGATCGACTCCCTACGTTGCACAATATTATTGCTATTACTATTTTTCGACTTGGTACAGCTTGCTATACCAAGTCTATAGAAAGATATATTAAAAATATTTTTTTTCTTAATCAGAAAATTTGGGTCAGATTTCAAAAACCTTAATATGTAATAATTTTATATTTGTGATTTTGTTAATTTTTAATGAAAAAGGAATATCATAAAAAAAACAATTCTAAATTTCATTTCATATTGTGTACGGAACCCTTTCCACGCGAGTTCAACTCGCACTTGACGGGTTTTTTACTCTAATTATTTGTTTTACAAAATATCTTTGTATAAAGATTAGCTTCACGATTTATCCTCCATATGTTTACAAAAGTAGTGTTATAGAAAAGATAAAAAATTTGACGCAGCAGGATTGTGAAAACGGCCACGGCAAACGGCCTAGCTTAATCACCAAAGCCTTTTCCAACATGGATGGGCAAGAGAGGATTTTTAAAATCTTATCTTTCGTTCCGAACTCATGTTACGTATGTAATAAAAAGCCACCTCCGCTTTGAACACGCTATATCTGTTTATCTACAGAATTGTCACTTCGTAGAAACTTTATATTGTACAAAAATTTGCATCCACGCCATAATTACATACGCTTGTGTATATATGATAAAGTTCACTAAGACAAATGTCCTTTCTATAATCTAAATTAAGTTTCTTAGAATGACATACGGATATAAATTCCTCGACTTGGAATAGCTTAAGGACTTCCGTAAAGATTTAACCAAGTTATTTAACTTTAACAGTCCATCAGAAAACAATCTGAAAACAAAGAAACTCTACAATACAACAACTTTTGTTGTGTGCTGATTCATCGCTTTGTTTTATTCCTTACTCTTTCAAATATTTTGATTTTTAATTTGAGAAAGTTCTAACGAAATGTACATTTAAGATTACTTAAGTATTAAGCAAGCTGAAAATGTGTATAAAGTACACAAAGCATCAATTTTGTTTCTTTTTCAAGTTCTGAAATCTATGAAGTTTACCGAATTTTTCGACGATACTTTGTTCACAGGTTTTTATAATTGCCAAAAATTCACGAGCAATGTATATTTTTCGAACACAGGTAATTAGATAATTTTACTACTAGCTGGGTAAACCTGGTATTACAATTTTTTTGTCGTCCAATATATATATATATATATATATATATATATATATATATATATATATATATATATATATATATATATATATATATATATATATATATATATATATATATATATATATATATATATATATATATATATATATATATATATATATATATATATATATATATATATATATATATATATATATAAGACCAAGAATACGTACTAGGTACTCGGTGATTATTATACAAATGTCGTAAAATAAAGAATTCGTTTTTTGATTGTGATGACTTAGAAATTTGACATTGTGCTTTAAGGGATTTGTGTTTTTGATATTATTGTCAGCTGACAAGTGAGTTCAAGCATTAAGCTTTATAGCACTAAATCTTTTTGAGGAAAATGTCTTGAGGGACGAAAAATTGATGTATTTTCAAGAATTATATATATATATATATATATATATATATATATATATATATATATATATATATATATATATATATATATATATATATATATATATATATATATAATTCTTGAAAATACATCAATTTTTCGTCCCTCAACACATTTTCCTCAAAAAGATTTAGTGCTATAAAGCTTAATGCTTGAACTCACTTGTCACCTGACAATAATATCAAAAACACAAATCCCTTAAAGCACCATGTCAAATTTCTAAGTCATCACAATCAAAAAACGAATTCTTTATTTTACGACATTTGTATAATAATCACCGAGTACCTAGTACGTATTCTTGGTCAACATATGTAGGTAGACCTAGAATTATGTAATTATGCGTGAAGTTAAAAGATACAAATAGATACAAAAAATATGATCATTTGTGTTTATATTTTATTTTATACAAATTAAGTACATCAGATAAAACAAAATAGACTTATAGGCTATTGTAACTGTTCTTTCTGTTGATTAACAATAAAAATATTAGTTCGGAAACTGCGGCCTTCCAATTGCCAACCCGACAATTGAGTTTATATTTCAATTTTAAACGCCTTGTCTTCGGTATATATCTTTATGATTGTGAGTAATAAAGAATAAATAAATTTTTATTTATGTCCTTTGTTTTACATTTTTTCTTAGCGATTTTGGTTTTGTTGATTTCTTAGTAATTTTTTTTTAACCTTTTTACACTTTTTTACTTTTTTAATTATAGTAGGGATAGACAATGGAGCTCACTTTAAATAGTGGTATTTGATTTTTAAAGCTTTGTGGATAAAAATCATTAAGCACTTTTATTTTTGGTAACTTCTATTTATTTGTAAATTAATTGATAGCAATGACTTAATAACTTCATTTAAATAACTTCCAAATATCTTATAACACATTATACAGTATGTTCTGGCGCGCCTCGCATTGTGGGTCCTTCCAAGCATTCAGATCTATTCTTTGAATTTCATTACAACTGCGAATTTCGTTTCTGGAATAGATATTAAAAAACAAATGTTATAACTTCACAAATATATTAAATAAAGTCTAAATTAAACTAAATTTCTAGAACTGCCACTTAACATAAAGGTTGAACACATTAAAAATATATATATATATATATATATATATATATATTGAGAAAGATGTACAAGACAGTAATCTTAGTAATAATACGTCATCATAAAAATAAGTATAGATATCAAGAAAGTATATATCTACCCAGGTCCTGGCACAAGGAAGGCTCTAGGCTGTATTTTCGTAACATGATCACCGATGTCGCAAAACAGCCTCGCTATCGATGCCTTCCTGACCTCCAGCAGTTGACCTGCAAGTACAGTAGCCACATATATGTAAGTATACAGTTGTGTACATTGGGGTACAGTAGATCACAGTAAGGTACAGTAGGGTACAGTGAGTACAGACCCAATGTGAAGGCACCAGGACGGTCGGCAGACTCATACCAATGACGGTCACTAGCGGCGGTGCGGCGCAACTGCTCCGTCACGAGGCAGTAGAAGGTTGCGGGAACTCGTGCTCCAAATTTCACCCTCTCTATCCATATGCCCGCCAGGAGGTCTATGTCCTCCACTGAACTGTATAATTCTTTGAGTCTGTCGATTTTCTGATAAGGAGCAAAATAACAGAAAATATCGTTATCAATATATGTATCTAGTAATATACATTTTAAAATCACTTTTTATCTAACAATTAAGCTAAAATAACCAAAAAATAAAATAATAAAAACTTTTGAGGTTTTTAACATTAAGGCAAATAATAATTTCATGAACAATAAATCCTTAGGTGAACATAAAAGAAGCGCAGTTTCTGTAGGAAATATAAAAACCAGGCAAGTCTTAATTGCGTCAATTTCTAACAAAAAGTGCTGACGTATTTACATTTTAGACTAAATTAAATTAATATAAGTTATGTAAAACGAAAATTTACAGGTAAAAATAACGTAACGTAAAGGAAAAAAAACTAAAAAAGTCCATCCGAAGAGTTTTTGTGTATCTATTTTTGTACTAGTGCATCAACTGCACAAAAAATGTTGGAAATTAATGAATGCTATGGTAATATTTTATAGTATACAAAATAAAATACTATATATTAATCATATTTCGTAGGAAAAATAAAAAATAAATATAATATATATTTACTCACTTCACGGTCTATAGCAATTTCCAAATCATCAAACGTTCTTATATCATCTCCGAAACACGCCTTCCTGTACGCGACGTACGGAGCCAATCCAAAGAGACGGTTTTTAGAAAGATCATTTGAAGCTAAATCTGCTACTCGGAAAATCGATCCGAGACCCTTCTCTGCCATCTAATAAATTTATTATCCATAAAAATATATAATAATTAGAAAATAAAAAGAAATGTTTTTATTTTTAACTTCACGGAAATATTGGCAGAGTAGGTACATACTACTCGTAGGCTGCTATTAAGACTTTTCAATTCCAACTTTCCACTTCAATTTGCAACATAGCGTATATTCAAATATATTTTTGACATATATTTCCTTTACTAAACGTTGAATTTCATTATCATTTCCAAATTATGCCCAAAACATTAAAAAATCCTTGTTATATCAAAATTTTTTTTTTCAAATAAACTTACATCTGGATCGATGGTATCATCAAATTTTCCCATACGTTGTCTGAAAGCGCCTTGAGTAATATAATCTATGTTGTTGTCGACCGCTAGATACCCCGTTCTTAGCGTCATGTCTGCTATTTGTATACTTTTTATGTAGTTTCCATCGCTGTCGTACATTCTGTGCAATGCAAATTTAGTATTTAATACTTTTTTATTATTGCTCTATGAGTAAGAACGCTATAAGATTATTATGACCACTGTTTTAGTTGACATCTGCTCATCAGATGGCATAACTTAGAATGTTCAAAGGACTAAAACAAAGAGCTTTTTAAACTTCCCTATAGGTTTAAATATGTCAAGACTATTTTCGAAAAAGTAGTCAAAAATTTGTTTCTTTTTTCATTTCAAGATTTTTATGCGAGCTGAGAAACACGTGACGTAGTCATGATTAAATACGATGATAATGACGTAATAATCTCGTAATACAAAAATAATACTAAACATTTTTAAAAATTTAATATTTTTATATAGACTAATTAAAGCTACGCTTCGATTTAAAAACATAAGAACAACGACATCTGTATATTGAAAAATCTCTAATACTGAAAAACGTTAGCATATACGTAAAATATGTAAGTTATTTCTACTTACTTAGCGGTACCCTCCTGTATAGTGTGCATCCAACGTAATGCCACAGAGTATTCCATAGAAATAGCAGGCGTCAGATTTTCATCATATATATTTCTGTGACCAAGTGATGGGGATAAAACGCCTTCTTGGAGCAGATTTTCTTCGCCTAAAAGTAATTTTATAATTTATTTGTACCAAATAAATTTACCTATTTCTATCGATGTTTATACTAATTTTGTGGTAAAGAAATATTATTATATCTTTTAATATATCTCTTTGACGGGTCTGATATAACTTTTAAAGACATTTTTTTTTTAAATCTGTTAAAAAAAAGGAAATTTAGTAGTGAGTAACAAAGTATCTTAACACAAGATTCCTACAGTTCCTGACGCTCCTCTACCTACCCTGTTATAAAGCGTGAAGCTAAAAAAATATTACATACAAAAATATATTACCCAGTAATAAAGCATTAAGCTCATAATAGAATATTTGCGTAGCAATTGCAATGTTGATATCCCTCGCGGTATAAAACAGTCGGTCGTCGTCCCAGCACGGGTTGAGGCGGGCGAGCTGCTTCGCCAAGTGGTTGTGGTGACGCCATATCCAGATTGTGAACAAGTTCGTGCCCAATATACCGTTGCTGCTGTTGTCACCTATTTACGGTGACGTATTTCAATGTTAGTTAAATTTAGTTAGAATACAAACTTAACTAATACTCGAAGTCGACCTCAATTTACAAATATATAGAATTTTTCACCCTGTACCTCTTTTGTCCGAAAAACTATCTATATATATTCCCACAAAACAACTAAATAATCAAATTGAATAAATAATTACATTTACAAGTTAAAAAAAAATACAACTTACCTATATTATGGCATCTAGTTTCCTTTGGCCCGACGTTGATCTGACAAATTATTTTACTCATTACCAAATCATAACTCGGCGGCCATATCTTCCCATCTTCCTCTTCATACTTCAATAAACCTCCTTTGAGTAATCTTATTTTCGTTTTTAACTTCTGCTTGTCGCTGTCATATATTTGGGACAAATCGAATACTGGTGTAGCTGATATAATCTGTTTAAAAAAATATCTAAATGTTTATATAAAACTAGTGTATTATGTTATTGGTGGTATTACTGCTATATTATGTCACTACGTAACAAAAACTTATATTTTAAATGATAATTCTATACTTAAGATTTAATTTTATACTCCATAATGAGAGACAGAGATTTTAGTCCATAAAGAGTTATTAGATTTGATTAAAATATATGAGATATTTAAATATTTTAATAAAAATTCTAACCCTCTCCGGCTTAGTATTATTTTTCGTACATCCCGTGAACTGAAAGGTCCAGGGCTTCGTCATGTTAATACATCGTTCTCCGGTAAAGCGATGTACTGGATCATCTTCTGGTATTTCAATGCTAGCACATTGTGGGTCTGTTTTGCCTTTTTCTTCACAACAGTGTTTGGTCCAATACATGTAGTTAACTGTAAAGGATATACACATGCTAAAGGATTTTTATATATTTAAGAATGTATAAATATAAGAGAGGCCTTTGCAACGGATCAACATATCATTTACGTCATAAATGGAGAATATATAACGAATCGCTCGAAAACGATTTGCTGATATAGATATTGATGATAATATTTTTAACATCTAAACACAAAAATTAGGTCAGCATCAACAAATATAAACCTAAATGCTGCTCGAAGCTGGCCATAACATTCTAGGAAAGGAAAATGGAGCAAATCCTTAATGCATTGGTTTTTAGGGTAACAAGTGCATGAAACGCAGACGCCTACGACGCAATAAAAACTGTTGCAGGCCCAAAATCGCGAAACAATTCCGTGGAAGATGTTGGAGGAGGCCTTTGCAATCCAGGAAACAGACCATAAAGCATAACATTAAAAAAATATTTATTTTTACATATTTTTTAAACCTTCTTGTACACTATAAACGTAATAAAATAGTAATTGTAAGCTTTCTTATACACTATAATTTGTAATTTTTAAAATGGCTTATATTATTATTATGACCTTATGTTAATTGTTTTTAATAAAAGTATTTATATTGCAACACGAACTTACTAGTATCATGGAAGGAGAGTACATCAGCAGACATGAACACGGAGAAGTAGGTGACGAGGTGCGTGAAGTAGGAGTCCGACACGCGGCCCTCAGAGAGGAGCGTGGTACGGATCTTCCTAGGTAAAGACAATTCGGCACCGTTCTTACCTTTCCTTAGTTCGAAATCTGGAAAACCAAAAATATTCTCTCTTTATAATGATTTCATTTTCAAAACATTTTCTTTTTAGCTTCTCGCTTTATACCGCTCATAGCAGGGTAAGCAGAGGGAATCACAGCAACCGTTCAACACTATTATTAAGACACTTTGTCCATCGCTTTAGAGGCATTGTGTGTTAAGTGACGTAACTCAACGCCGCGGTTGTGGTTCAATTCTTACATGGAAAAAAAGATTATTTATAGGTATGCGTGGCATTGAAGTTTGCTGCTCAATACGCTATACCTAGAAAGGCAGAAATTGGGGAACAGAGTGTCTTAACACTTCCTGCGGCGTTCTCTCCCTATCCTAATGCGAGAGGAATAAAGCATGAAGCTAAAAATGAGTGTGTATTATATTTTGATATCGACCTCAATAGCATAGAATTCATTCAACTCACTCACACATAATTTCTTTCCATTTTTTTAACACTTTTTTGGCAAAATTTTCGGTTAATCGTTAAGGAAAGCATATTTTTTTCTTTATTTTTTATTAAGCCCGTTTATTTTTAGTATTTTTTTTATAGTCAATTTTAGAGCACCTTGGAAAATTCAAATGAATATGTATAACCCAAAAAAATATTAGACTGTGTGTGCTCTTGCAAGTTAAATCTTAACTTTATTAATAATATTTTAGAAGAATATTTAAATTAAACGATTTAAACATGCAATTTATTAAATATAAGGTCAATGTATGTTAAACCTTGTTTTTCCCGGTTTTATTTTTTTTATAGGAAAGCCAAGTTCATCGTAACGTAATTAGCTATGGCTGACAGAATATAAAATATATTTAACACAACAAGGGCAAAACATTTACATAAACATTGAAACAAATTTGTACAAATAACAAACCAGACGTACTTAGTTAAAAAAAAGGAAATACAAGACTGTAATACAGTAGTAGGATAACTTTGTTTAATCTAATACTTTAAAAGAATCATTTACATTTCTAAATTTGGCAAGACAAAGTTTAACAATAAGCTCCCCAAATTGCGGAAAGGAACCTTCTTTTAACATGTTGGAGAACTTTATGTTAGAGAAGTTCTCGGTTAACCTTCAAAAACATAGTGTTGAAGATACTAGTTGCAATAAAATGCCTGTTTGAAGAGGTTGACAGTTTGAGAGGTGACAGTTGACTAGGCGAACTTGATATAGAAACCACACATAACCTTCATTTAACTATCCCTTTAAAAATAAATTGTAAGGATGAAAAACAAGTATATACCTTTATCATATACCGGCGGTAGCACTTTATAAGTGGGCGTGTGTGGAGCACCTCGACTGGGATATCTTAAATTATTACAACTGCCGTCTGTGCGCCTGCCTTCAAACGGGTCACAAGGTTCAATTTCATTGACACACCAACTATAAATTATTGTAAAGTAAATTTAAAATTATAAATATATAAATATTAAGGGATTCCCCTCACACTCGGGGATTCCGTCGATTGTCTTGACTATCAAGCTTCATTTAAGTGAAATAAATTGTGAAATAAAATACAAAAACTCAGGAACGGCATTATGATTAGGCTTACTTTGACTTACTTTATACAAAAATGTAACAGTTAATTTTTTTTCATGCACTTATACTACAAAATTATATTATAAACTTGTTTTTATTATTTATGCCATCACACAAAAAATATGTAGCGCTACAAAACTTTCAATTGAATTAGATATTGAAAATTATTAGAAATAAATGCAAATATTTGTACTCACAAAGTTCTATTTAGCTTCACATATTCCTGGTATGCCTGTTGCGACAGTATGTCACCCGTAAAGGAGTCATACACTTGGGTTGAAATTGCGCCAAAAATGGATAATGGCGACAAAATGAACCATATCGAAAACAGTAGAATACCACAAAAAGCCATGTTCTTAATAAGTCTTATTAACCTGTAAATAAAAATTATTATTTTTTGGATTATCATACAAAGAAACAGTGAGCCGTAGAAAATCTTCGTTTTTAACAAATAAAATACATGTAGATTTAAAAGGTAAAGGTTATTTTTCTTTATATATACATATATATACACTAAAATATGTGATAACGATCAAATTGCGCTCGCGCAGTATATATATATATATATATATATATATATATATATATATATATATATATATATATATATATATATATATATATATATATATATATATATATATATATATATATATTGCGTGAGCGCAATTTGATCGTTATCACATATTTTAGTGTATATATATATGTATATATAAAGAAAAATAACTTTTACCTTTTAAATCTACATGTATTTTATTTGTTAAAAACGAAGATTTTCTACGGCTCACTGTTTCTTTGTAGAATTTAATTACTTAAAACTATATCGGTTAACTAACACTTACAACAACGTACGCATGAAAAATAAGTAATTACCGGCATCCGTATACGTATATATGAGAATTCAACAAGTTTTACATTTTAATTTTTATTACTTTTTTGCACTTAGCATTTGTTTATGGAAATTAAATGTACTTAATTGTTACTTAAGTATGATGTATTTACTTTTATTAATGTATAAAATTCCTCCATTTCTGAGAACAGAAGACGCATTTAAAACGCTATAATTAAGATATATTTTTGTGTATTGTATTATATTATGGTATTTTAGGAAATTAAAAACTAGTTAGTTTAATTTTGAACGTGATAAATTTATTTTTAGGTTCCATAGTCCTTGCATATTAAAATGCAGACTACATCTTGTGTACTGTAATTACTAGAATAATCATATATAGTTCGTAGAGCGAAATAAATTATTTTTATCGAATGGCAATGGCACAGGTAGAGGCCCCGTAAGAGAGGCTCTTGTAACAGATGGTTCTTTCAGGCACACACTAAAGTACTAAAGTGCTTGTCCTCTCTACCCTCTTCCCTATCTAATCACTGTCACTGTCAAGGCCAAGGGCTAACACTATATGTATAAAATAAAATTGAGAGAGCTACAATGGTTTGTTTAACATTTGTATAATAAATTTATTTCACATAAATAAACCAGAAAAAGAATGTTACAATTTATTACAATCTGAACAGATACTATAATGTACAATGGCGGCCTTAACCTTTACAGACAACCATTTAGAAACAGTATACATATAAAAACGCGGAAAGGAGCTAAAAATATAAAAAAAACTTAAGTAAATACATATATATATACATACTATACATGCATATAAACGTGAATATATAAGAGATAGTAATTTTAAGCTCTCATTTGAATATTACTACCGTCTGACATCTTCTAATTTCCTTTTGCGAGGCTGTTTTGATAACAAAAGGAAAAACGCGCTGTTGAGTTCCGCCATTCAACACGTCTCGAAAAAGCAGGACGGAAGGCTGAAAGTAGGGACCAAGCATCGGAGTGTATTAATACTAGATTCCTTTGATTCCTGCAGTTACTTCTGCCTACCCTGCCATATGCGGGATAAAGCGTGAAGCTAAATATAGTTGTTATTAGTTGTAGGGTCAATTTCACCGGAAATACATATAGTCTTAGTTTGTAAGCTGGTAGTTAATGTTATCTACCAGATAAAGACTGATCTTTAAAATACGTTTATCTGCCTGATATTTCTATCTGAGATGTTTGAAAACATAATTTATTGTTTACCTGCCAGACAAATAAAATCCTCTCTCCTCGCCCTCAATATTTCAAATATAAATAGCGTTACATATATTCAAAAGGCATCTCAATCGCTAGTTCGGAAATAAAAAAGATGTATTTAAAATATTACAATAAATGTAGCTTTTTTATATTGCACAGAAAAACATGGTACCGAATTAGCCTTACCCTTTACAATTTAACTTTACAATTATTACGGAAATTATATTTGCACGTAGTATGATCTATAGACGATTTATTGTCTGCCTGTAAACGCGACTGTTAGTGAGTTCGACTTCCACTCGAAGGATTATTTTATTTCCATTTCCTTCGCTCTGGCAACACGCCATTCAATACGCGATTTTTCGAAAAGCTGAAACTAGAGGTCTTAACAATAGTTTGACTCAGTTCATGCGGTACGGTTCCCTCTGCCTACCCTCTACTATCCTACCTCTCTCGCTAATTAAGTACTAAAGATTTCTTTTACGCTTTATTATTTTATTCTAAGACAGTAAATTAAGAAAATATTCCGTCAATTGATCTAAATTTTAAAATTAAATCTATATATTAAATCTACCAAAGGGCCAGTTTCACCGGCTACGGGTAAAGTCTTGTTAGCTGATAATTATGCTATCAGCCAGACAAAAGTTGCTATATTTTTTTCTTTTCCACCATCTATCTCTCCGATTACCTATCTCGTAGGCAAATTTAATAATCAACGGAACCGCAACCACGTAAAATTACGATTTTTGCGTTAATTTACTACAACGTGAAAAGTAACACAAAATATCATCGTGTCAGCCTTAGGACGTCCACTGCTGAACATAGGCCTCCCCCAGGGACCTCCAGTGCGCCCTGTCTAATGCTATTCGCATCCAGTGGCTACCTGCAACCCGGACCAAGTCGTCCGTCCACCTGGTAGGAGGACGTCAAAATATAACCTTTGAAAACAATTCTTATAACTTAATTAATACAGTTCTTTTTGTTTAAATTAATCCACGTCAACTTTTTATATATTCGTCAATTTTGTTATATAAACACTAAATGTAAATAGAGGAATAAGACACAAGCGTCACTTGTTTCGAGTAAAAGTTTTGCGTTTGCGTGTGACGCTTCACCTAATTAACAATGTTTTTAAAATATCTTTTTTCTTTTTTATGTTTATTTATTTAAAGAAAGAACAATGTAAAAGGGAAGAAAGTGAATGAAGTGTTAACTTATCTCCAGAGGAGACCAAAGTCAAAAGACAACTCAATACATGAACTAGTTTGAATTAAAATTCTTCTTCTTCTTCTTCTCTTTATTTATGGCGTTTCGAGCGTGCCAGTTGAGCACAATTCACTTCGCCAATGTCACGTTGTATGGAGAACACACAAAGGAGAATGTACGGTAAAAAAAAAAAAATCATTACACAGTTGGAGAATGCATGTTTAAAAGAATTAAAATTAAGACTATATTAGTTGCCGCCACTTCATTTTTTCTGTCAAATAACGTCAATGTCAGCTACTTGACTCGGCAGTTATTTTAGAAAGGTATATCTGTTTGATATATCTAGCGGAGACCTGTGGAACCAACATTCGTTGCTTATCTGCCAGACAAGGAATACATTGCCTATCTGATACTTTATCAGCAAGTAATGAAATCGACATTAAAAAAATTATACTGTAAGGTAAATGTAATTTGTAATTTGGTGTGAACAAAGATTTATTTGTTATGTTATTAAGTATAATTTAATATTATTCAAATTCAAAATATTATATATTTTTACATGTTCTTAGTTTTCCTTGCCTATGTCTTGTTGAGCCAAGCCAAGTGCATGTCGTTCGCGCTTACAGAGGGTTCTGTACCGATTTCATGACTACAGTCATGTTGAAAAGTAAATTAATTGCAACTTGAGACAAGTGAGAGAAATAGCTTAAATTTTTCATATATGCACTCATTTTTGTACATTCAATGTTACAATGAGGTTTTTTTCTGTGGTATACCTAAAAATATACTTTTCACTTAGCCCATTGAAAATGTCATAACTCTAGGAAAGCACTCTGCAGTTGTAGTTATACGAAAATTGTGCGGACGGAGGAGTATGAAGTTTGACACAATTTTAGTTTAGATGTGCTAATATTTTAAAACGGTAATATTATTCAATAATATAATGCATACAAAGTGCATTAAATCAATAAAATAAACACACTGCTATATATTTCACAAATTACCATTCTGAACCGATCTTCTGAGATTAAAAAAGAAAAATTATTATCTCAATTTATCAACAACTAATATAGATGTTTTTTTTTAAAAAAAAAACGACGCAGTCGCAGTTTGACGCAGTCAGAATAACAGACCATAACAGAAGACTAGCTTATCTTAATTAGCGATGTTTTCCACAATGAGATTTTGAATGTTTTTGATTTTAATATATTTCTACTTCTGTGATGTATTTATTATCTCATAATTATATACCTTTACATTTTAAATTTTATTTAGCTTTTTACTAGATATACTTCGTTCGTAATAATAATTTTATAAATATATTTTAAATTTTACTATTAAATGAGCTATTATAGAAGTCTCTTATAAATCGTGGTTGTGAATAATAATTATTAAAAACATAATAGTTTCTTGTAGCCTAATGGTAATAAATTAATAAGTGTACAGACCAAACATCTGTAGAATCGTATTAATAAAATTACAAAACATAAAACTTGAACGTGAATATACTTTTCATTCCGTTTTAGATACTCTGAAGTGATAAAGTGTATACTTTTTTAACCGTAACTCATAGTTAAATATTCGTAACAAATTTAAAAGTATTTTATTTTACGCATGACACTGGAAACTAACTGGCATATCGAAATACAACCTTCTTAATCATGTCTATAGCGTGTGGATTCGCTGCTAGATAATCTATGAACTTCATCTCCAAACAGGCGGAAGACAAACATGAAGTGGTTACAGTTGTCAAAATCAGTGTAAAATTGTACTATGTTAGGCTATGAAAGTTCTTAAAGAATTAGAATTTTAAACGTATTTAATTATTTTTTTCTGTTATTCTCATGTTCAGACAATTGGGCTATATTAAATATAATAATAAACATATTTATTCGACATTTTTATATCTACTTCTTTAACTATTTCTACAGAAACCTGAAAATTATTTTCTTTAGTTCCATCATTTGTCACGATAAAGTAGTCCTAGTAGCACTATTCATTTATATATTTAATGTCTTGCTAAGGAAATTTAATATGACGATGTTTTATGTTGATAAATGTGTATACATTGTTTGCTTTCAGTTACAAAACGTTCTACACATTAATTTTTCTAAATTGAACAAATTATTGCAGTTTTACTTTTCTTTCACGCTTTATCCTGCACATGGCAGGGTAGGCAGAGGGAACTGCAGGAACCATAGGAACCTAGTGTTAAGACACTCCGTTACTTTAAGACCCGCTTTCCACCGTTATCGAGGCATTGCGTGTTAAGTGGTGAAACTCAACGCCGCGCTTTGCCTTAGTTGCCAGAGCGAAGAAAATGGAAATAGAAAAATCCATCTTCCCCGGCTGGGAATCGAACCCAGTAACCGTCGCGTTACAGGCAGACGTTGCGCCTCTGCGCCACGACGGTCCTTTTATTTTGACGTTAAAAAGCTCTATCTGGACATTTTCTCTTAATTTCCTTTTTCTCCTCACTTTCCTGGTTCCAAGAAAGTCGACTAGGCGCCACTTTAAGTTTTAGTATAAATTTTTTACTAAAACGCAAAATATTTTTGACAAGGCATAGAAGTCCCAGCAAAGTCGCTGCTAACCAATGCTTTCAGACTGTTTTATCTTTCAGAAACTCGTGTCCTCTTTTTTTTCTAACAAAATGGCAAAGCGCAACACTGCATCCTGCCCAATATATTATTTATTATTTAATTGTTGTTTATTTTGGTGCCAGACACAATAAAAAATTTTGACAGCGGGATCTTACTTGTTCTCATTGAGTTGTGTGAGGTTGTTACAAAGCGACGTTAAAGCGATATACGTATTACATGCATAAAGTCAAAGTCGTCCCATTTAATACTGGAGAAAATGCATTTAATTTTCTAACGAAAGGATTACACTATATTTTCTTCTATTTTAACGTGACACGTGTGTGCGCTCATGCGTAGTACGAACCTTGAGAAAGGCACCACAACAACAGATAAGTTTTGTATAGGGTAGTTATTTTACTATTTTTTTTTCTCTTTTTTTGCATTTTTTTTAAATGCTTATCTTTTATAACGTGTGAATTGCACATGTGGTGATTTTTTTTTCTTATTATGCTATTAAATTTAAATCGCTTTTTGTACGTAGTATGAATACAGTTTCAGATTCTTTACAATTTACACAGTATATACTGAAAATTAATTAAGCATCAAAAAAGCTAATACAAATAAGATTAATTAAAATCTGTAATGAGAAAAGAATTTAAAACAATTGTTTACGTTAACTGTTTCAGTAAAATTATTGAAAAAAAATTTAATGTAAATGCTATAATAACTTTACTTATACAAAAAAGGCACAAATCTTACAAAAGATCAACATCACAAAGCAGTCTTATACACAATTCATCAAGACACCCCTCCTTGCAAGGACTCTTTGAGGACTGTCTGATCTTCGAAGATAATGAAGGAAGATTACGTAAAAGATAGAGAGCATGCTTTTTGTTATTTCAATCAAATAAATTAATTGGAATACTTACTTTTAATTTCAATTTAATCCATTTTCACTTTTTTCAATTATAACTTTCTCCAATTCTTTGATTTTCTTTAGAAGCTCTTGCTCTCTTTGTAGCCAATTTCCCTAAAAATATTCGGTATCATTGTAGATATTAATACATAAATATCATATTAAACGAGTGAGAAAATGTAATACTTTAAATTCCAGCAGAAAACTGATAGCGGATAACCTTGTTAAATGCAAGATAAAACTTTATGCTTTATTTAGGAAAACAAAAATTTGTTTTTGTTTGGGGATTTGAATTCAAAAAATTTTTAATGTTTTGGCACAACAACGTCAGTTTTGGAGTGCAGCGTTGAGTTCCTTTAAATTTCAGCGAAACACTGACAGCGGAGAGTCTTGACACTATGATCTCTCGGTCTACTCTCCTACAAGCAATATAACCCTTCATGCTTTATTTAAGGAAATAAAAATAATATCTCGTATTAGAAAGAAACACTCTTGTGTCTCCTTAGGCAGACAATCAGGGAAATGGCGTTTAATTTTGAAAGTAATCATAAAAGTTATCTCTCTCTTATTTCTTAACTTTCTGATACCTACAAATGTTTGAATACCTATCATGCGCTAAGAATTGCCAACTATCAAACAAATGTTTTAAAGGCAGCTTTAAACTTTATAAAGTAGTTTGATCCTATTACAATATTAAGTACTATCTAAACGGCTATAGAAATGAGGCTTAAGCTTTTGCGAAGATTTTGTTAATTCAACTGACTTAATCTCCAAAAATAAGAAAAAGACAGGTGTATTAAAAAAAGTAAAAATGCGTAGAAAAATGTAATACTTTCATATTGTAATTATACAAAATTAGTGGTGCTGATGCATTTTTTTAAATAAATATATTGTTAGGTGAACACTTTGAACAATTCGACGGAGTAGACAGAGAGAACCAAGTCTTAAAACACTATGATCTCCGTTTTGTATCTAATGAGCTGTAAATAATTAAGTCCCAGGGGTTTGGGTTCGAACTCAAAATCCTGTTGTATTAGACATAAAGAATACTAATTGAACTAGCTGATTCTCTAGGATTATCTTCTTCTTTTGTGTTATTTCCCTCAATAGGCGCTGCCTCATCTTGCTTTTCTTCTTTAGCCTCTACTTTGAGTGCTATTTGTGTAGAGTCTACTTGTAATAGATTTATTGGTACTTCTTCAAATACTTCTAGTAAATTAGATAATGTAAGAAATCAAAATTAACTACTCATATGTCAATAGACATCCCTTGAATCATCATACATTTTTAGGTGAACATTTCTTCAGTTTGACGTAGTAGACACAGAGGACCAAGTCCTTCAACTCTCCTATCTCCGTTTTCTGTCATACTAGTGTGGAGAACTGAAAATAATTAATTCCTACCAGTTGGTTTCAAGCCCAGCAATCTGTTATTTTAAACAAAAAGTATAATAACTGAACTAGCTGATTCTTTTGGCTTATCTTCTTCTTTTGGCTTATTTTCCTCAACAGGCGCTGCCTCTCCTAGCTTTTCTTCTTCAGGCTCTACTTTCAGTGCTATTTGTGTAGAGTCTACTTGTAACAGATCTATTGGAACTTCTTCAAAACCTTCTGGTGAATTTGGTCGAACCTCGTCGAGAGGTTCTTGTTTCACTTCTTTCTTTATGAGCACTACTTCTTTTAATATAAAGAAAAGAGAAAGAGAAAAACTAATATTAAATATTAAGAGCTGAATCTGACGTAATGTCATGTTAAAACTACAACGTACTATCTTCCATACTATGATCTCGATAACAAAGTCAATATAATCAATTTAAAGCTAAAAATAATAAATTAATAACTTATCTTACAAAGCAATAAGTACTTTATTAAATGAAATATTATTATTTTACTACTTTCACTTTAATTGAATAATTACCGAAAAAAGTATGAAAGTACACTTTACAGGTAATATTAGGCATGAAAGGTATTGTTTCACGCTTTATCCTCTTCAAGGTAGGGCAGGCAGAAGAAACCGCAGGATCCGCAGGAATAGTTTGTTTTCAAGCTACATACTTTTAAGAAAGTTGAAATGAAATAATCCGCCCTCCCCGAGTGGGAATCGAACCCACAATACCGTCACCTTCACAGGCAGATGCTGCGCCTCTGCGCCTCGACGGTCTTTACTAAATATATAACATTGAAAAAAAAAATTACAAATTTGGTTTGTTGAGACGTATTCTCAGTCGGCTTCATCTCTAGGGAGACCTCGTCCCCGCCCGATGGAACTAGCGCTGGGTCAGCCTGAAATTCAATGCAAATTGAAAAATTAATAATACTCTTAAGGAGAGTTTTCTCATATTTTATAAAAAAGTTGTCTTAAAGGTATCCCGTATTGGGTGAAATCTTAGTAGCACAAATACATTAAAAAAATGTGATCTCTACATGTTTGCAACTAGAACGTGGTAAAGCAAAAAATGTTGTCAGAATTGGAATATTCATATTCGAAAATTTTAAACGTGTGTGGTTTTTATTCATTTGAAATCAGAGTTTTATATATATTTTTGTTGTTGCACAAAAAATAACATTTAAGAAACACAAAAATAAAATATAATTAAACAAAGCTTTTAGTTTCTATTATCAACCTAATTGTGCTTTAATTATTTTATTAGTTATTATTAGTTATTATTGACTTTATGGAAATATAAGAGAAAATTTCTGTGTCGCACTACATATAACGATATATTTTAATTTAACATGTTGCTGCATACAGGCATATATATATATATATATATATATATATATATATATATATATATATATATATATATATATATATATATATATATATATATATATATATATATATATATATATATATATATATATATATATATATATATATATATATATATATATAGATATATATATATATATATATATATATATATATATATATATATATATATATATATATATATATATATATATATATATATATATATATATATATATATATATATATATATATATATATATATATATATATATATATATATATATATATATATATATATATATATATATATATATATATATATATATATATATATATATATCATAATTCGATAGACCGCGTTAATATACGTTACGTAGTTTTAAAAATATAAATAATCATAGGGACATACAGACAAGAGGAAGTGATTTTGTTTTATATTATGTAGTGTTTGTTCCTTACTCAGTGATGGACTATGCGGAAGTATACTCAAGCGAAGGAACGTAAAATTAATAATTTTTATGAATGAATGAATTGTCATCTATCGAAAAATTAAAAATATAATATAAAAAAACAGTGGGACGTGAAAGTATTATGTATGATCAGGAATGCTTCAGAAAATGAAAACTTAGGAAATCCAACTATAGTCATAACGTAATATTGTAATAATACAAAACGCTATGGTGATAACGTGAGACCTTTTCCATAGTAAACTCCCTAGTGAGAATCCTAAGTCGTCATGCTGACAATCGGATGCTGCACCACATAGATCTTAAGTGAAAAATTTTGAAATTAAAGTTAGAGCTCGCTCTATTGGAATTTTTGTAACAGCGTAACTACTTGAAATTAAATAAATAACGAAGTAATTTTAATTAAAACGCTAAGGAAAATATTTAACAAAACAAAATCATCTAATATTTTTATATTATTTAATTATTTATATGTTATTAATATATTATATAATAATGTTTCGATAATTCTATAGGTATTCCTGAATACACAATCAATGTTTGTAACTAATTTAATAAGCCTAAATATTATAATATATTTAATAATTAGGTGGTATTAAAACTAACTCGGAATGGTCCTTATATGTGTAAATTCTTTTTTACAATGGCAACTGGCAGACCGAAAGTCACCCTGCACCAGCTTATCTCTCTGCTTCTACTGTATCCTCAGTCGTGGGACACGCGTGAGACATTATAACTTTTTGGAAGTAAATATTAACTAAAGATCGTAATGGCTACACTCTTCATAATATTTTGTATAGTTAATAAGAAGATTGCAATTTAGCAAATTTAAATGCTTATTTGCTTCCAGGATGTATTTTAGTATAAAAATAATTTATCATTTAGTAGATATTGTTATTTAAATATAAAAATTAAAAAAGAGAAATATAAAATATACATTATTTTACGAATGACATCTTCGTTTTACGTCGATATACATGTGGGTTAAGTATGCGCAGCAACGGACGACAACGTAATGGTACGGTATTCCCCCCTCTTCAGTGCCCCGGGCGGCGTCCGGTCAAGCGCTCGTCTTAAAGCGATCATATGCGCGCCATTTTATTTTTATAGGCAAGTGAAGATTTTTTTAAAATTATTAAAAATTTGACTTCAATGTAAACGTTTTGTCATTTTTTACCTTAACATAATGTACTGCTTAATCTTACCAATGTAAGAGTTGATAGTTTGTAATGACGTAATAGTTAAGTAACTCGTAAATTCGCTCGATGGGCTAAGTGTGCGCATGCGTATACTTAGCCCAATTTGGACACATGTTGTTTTTGTATTTTTTGTTTTAGAGCTTAAATATTCATTAAAGATGCCTCGAAATTACAAGAGGAAAGTTCCAGATAGATCTATTGTCACACATGAACAATTGGAAGCTGCCAAATTTCTAATTTCGAAAGGTGCAAGTAAACGACAAGCGGCGTCTCAAGTTGGGATTAAAGAGAGTTCTCTTCGAAAACGTTTGAAAACTGGAAAGACAGCAAGAAGCTTGGGGAGATTTTTTCCAACTTTCACCGATGAGCAAGAGAATGAGATATATAAGTATATGAAACGCAACGAAGGTCTTTCCAACGGTCTCACAATGCAGAAGCTTCAAGAGTTTATATATGAATATGCTGAAGTGAATGGGATTACGCATCGATTTAACACATTCACAAAACTAGCTGGACAAGGGTTTGTGTATGGTTTTTTAAAAAGGTTTCCTGATTTGAAATTGCGACATACAAAACCCGCTGGTGTTAAAGTTGGACTCAACGTCTTGTCATATAAAGTTAGTTTAGTATTAAGATTATTATTATGTTATTTTAATTATTTATTTAAGTAATAAAATATTGTTTATATTTTCTTGAGTTCATTATTACTGATAGAAAAGTATAAAGATAGTTTTTTTGCTATTTTCTAACTCAGTCACAGTGCTGTATATTTTTCTTCTATAGTTTTAGGGTGTATATACACCTAGACTAATGAGATCGGCATGTTTTTAAGAGTGATATTATATAATAAAATCTAAAATATTAAGTTATGTCTTAATATTTGACAACATGAGTCTAACTTGGCCATCAAGTAGTTACGCTGTTACAAAAATTCCAATAGAGCGAGCTCTAACTTTAATTTCAAAATTTTTCACTTAAGATCTATGTGGTGCAGCATCCGATTGTCATGACGACTGGCATGACGACTTAGGATTCTCACTAGGGAGTTTACTATAGAAAAGGTCTCACGTTATCACCATAGCGTTTTGTATTATTACAATATTACGTTATGACTATAGTTGGATTTCCTAAGTTTTCATTTTCTGAAGCATTCTTGATCATACATAATACTTTCACGTCCCACTGTTTTTTTATATTATATTTTTAATTTTTCGATAGATGACAATTCATTCATTCATAAAAATTATTAATTTTACGTTCCTTCGCTTGCGTATACTTCCGCATAGTCCATCACTGAGTAAGGAACAAACACTACATAATATAAAACAAAATCACTTCCTCTTGTCTGTATGTCCCTATGATTATTTATATTTTTAAAACTACGTAACGTATATTAACGCGGTCTATCGAATTATGATATATATATATATATATATATATATATATATATATATATATATATATATATATATATATATATATATATATATATATATATATATATATATATATATATATATATATATATATATATATATATATATATATATATATATATATATCGCCTATCTGCAGCAACAACGTGTTAAATTAAAATATATCGTTATATGTAGTGCGACACAGAAATTTTCTCTTATATTTCCATAAAGTCAATAATAACTAATAATAACTAATAAAATAATTAAAGCACAATTAGGTTGATAAAAGAAACTAAATGCTTTGTTTAATTATATTTTATTTTTGTGTTTCTTAAATGTTATTTTTTGTGCAACAACAAAAATATATATAAAACTCTGATTTCAAATGAATAAAAACCACACACGTTTAAAATTTTCGAATATGAATATTCCAATTCTGACAACATTTTTTTTTGCTTTACCACGTTCTAGTTGCAAACATGTAGAGATCACATTTTTTTAATGTATTTGTGCTACTAAGATTTCACCCAATACGGGATACCTTTAAGACAACTTTTTATAAAATATGAGAAAACTCTCCTTAAGAGTATTATTAATTTTTCAATTTGCATTGAATTTCAGGCTGACCCAGCGCTAGTTCCATCGGGCGGGGACGAGGTCTCCCTAGAGATGAAGCCGACTGAGAATACGTCTCAACAAACCAAATTTGTAATTATTTTTTTTTTTCAATGTTATATATTTAGTAAGGACCGTTGAGGCGCAGAGGCGCAGCATCTGCCTGTGAAGGTGACGGTATTGTGGGTTCGATTCCCACTCGGGGAGGGCGGATTATTTCATTTCAACTTTCTTAAAAGTGTGTAGCTTGAAAACAAACTATTCCTGCGGATCCTGCGGTTTCTTCTACCTGCCCTACCTTGAAGAGGATAAAGCGTGAAACAATACCTTTCATGCCTAATATTACCTGTAAAATGTACTTTCATACTTTTTTCGGTAATTATTGAATTAAAGTGAAATAATAATATTTCATTTAATGTAAACGTTTTGTCATTTTTTACCTTAACATAATGTACTGCTTAATCTTACCAATGTAAGAGTTGATAGTTTGTAATGACGTAATAGTTAAGTAACTCGTAAATAACGAAGTAATTTTAATTAAAACGCTAAGGAAAATATTTAACAAAACAAAATCATCTAATATTTTTATATCGTAAAAAATAATGCTGGCTGAGTGAGTAGTAAATAGTATGAAGAAGAAAAAAAATGTAGGAATGGCGCGAAGGTTACGTAAACATCTGTTACCTGGAAACGTTTTAAAAAAATGAATGTATAATTAAGTAATTTTAGCTATATTTGTTATTTAATATCAAAGAAAAATAATTACATAAGAAATATGAGAAGTGGAATACAAAATTATATTCAAAGTAATTGATGCTGGTGAGTTAAGTGTTTCTACTGTATAACATTATAAGGCAAACCTATTCGTTGGTAAGTTTTTACGTATATATTAGTAATAATAAGATAAGTAATTGTATAGTATATAATGTTGTAAAAAGATAAATATTATTATAATTTGTAAATAAAGACATGAAGATCTTCATGAGATATGTAAAACTATTATAGTAATAATTCACGTAAAGCGTCAGCCGCCATATTAATTATTGTCGTACGGAAAAAAGCGGTAAAATGTTCTGGCATGTAATTAATATTATAGACGACTCAAATTTGAAGTAACTTTAAGATGTACATCAGAATATAATTTAACATGTGTTACGTTCTTAATGCTATATATATACATACATATATATATATATATATATATATATATATATATATATATATATATATATATATATATATATATATATATATATATATATATATATATATATATATATATATATATATATATATATATATATATATATATATATATATATATATATATATATATATATATATATATATATATATATATATATATATATATATATATATATATATATATATATATATATATATATATATATATGAATTATTTATGTGAATTATTAAGAATGCTATGAATGCTGTCCCATAATATTATGTTTAATTCAATAATATGTAAATTCGTAATTGATTTCATAAATTGATCCTTTTTGTCGCTGAAATAGTCTTCGTGACGTGTTATATGATATTAGGTAAAAATAAGGCACATACATAAATGTTATAATAACTTTATTTATACAAAAAAAGGCATAAATATTACAAACATTACTTTATTTATACAAGATGAACATTAGAAAGCAATCTTCTACACAGTTCATCAAGGAGGAGGATGACTCTCATCTCGTACATCTTCATCGATTCCTGTAACAATACAAAAATATATATTAAAACTTAAATTCATCACTAATACAAAAGAAAACATAAAAATTATATACAAAAACATATTAACAAATATTATATAATAATTTGAAAATAAAACTATTTAACATAAATAATGCATTCATTCTATAAATATATAATGAATGTACGCTTTGAAATATTTACGATTTGCAAATAAAAACGTAATTATCATATAAGACTACTAAAAAAAGTACTTTTAGATATAAGTTGTATTTAATGATAATATAAAAAACAATCTAGTAAAAAAGTAAGAAGCCTCCTCATAAAAGCTTCTTCTCTTTAATCTCCTTTAATGCAACATTTTTTCGATATATTCTACTATAACTATACTTACATTCAATAATACTCTATAGTACGCAGTATCGACCTCTTCGTCACTCATTATCTCCTGGTACCTACTAGTTGCTGACGCGTGACGCCTCTGACTCTGAATAGTTGAAATCATGCCTGCTTTCAGCTTCTTATTCCTGTGTTTCAATGAACTGATGATGATAATGGTCGTATTGACCGTGTGGAATGTAGCGTTGCCATTCATCTACGCTCACACATTCCATACAGCTTAATAGATAGGTATATCTAAAGGTGATTCTAACAATGACACGAACACCTCTTAAGTGAGGTATGTTGTACACATACTAAAATCATACTTAGTGTCTTCTATAATTTAGCCTAGTGATCGATAAATTATTATTATTATTATCATATGAAACCTTGTGAAAGTATAAGCTTATATGCTCACACATAAAATAGGGACTTTAAACATGTGTTCTGATAAATAATTCTCCATTTTTCGCCGTATGATTGTTTCTGCTGCGACCATTGTTAAACACGCATGGCAAATATCCAGATTGGCATCCCCTCATAACACGCCATATTATTATCTTAACAAAAAACCCCTAAATAAATCAAAAAATCTTTTGCTTCTGGCCATTTTAATGAACAGGCTTTAAAATTGCTGTGCATGCGACGCAGTGCTATCGATTGGTCAGTGTGTTTAATTGTACGACATCTGAGACAGCTGAAAATTTTACGTTTTATTTTTAAAATTTATACGATCATCAACCGCACCATTGCGTCCTGTGCATTATAAACATAGCCCTGCACATTGGCTAACTGTATGGATATTAAAAACAAAGTAAATAAAGAAGTATGCTTACAAAACGAAATTTAAAGCAAACCCGCAGAGTACTAATCGACAAACTTAGGTTAAAGCCCGCACAATCGCTGCAATACAATTGATGTGTATAGATAACTAAAGCTGCCTATATATAAGTCTGTGATAGAGAATCATCCTCCCCGTTAGAACAGTTATACCATATTTTATTACATAAATAAATTAAATAAAAATAAAAAAAATGTTGCAATTCATAATTAAAACAATAATAAAAAATATGTATTATAGTAAAAAATATTTTTTTTTAATAATTTTAATAGTGTAAGCTGGCTGAATGAGGTTTAAAGTAACTATGACGAAAAAAAAATGGTGGAAATGGCGCGAGTGTATGTAAAAGGACGGGTGGTTACTTGGAAAATATTATTAAAAAAATAATATTAAATTTATTAATTTCAGATAATATGTTATTAACATCTTAGAGAAGAATTAAATAAGAAATATGAGAAGTGAATTGCATAATTTAAATTGAAGTAAATTATTGACACTGTACGTTAGCGATTACACTGTATATTTTATTAAGGCCAAAAATAATGTTGGTTAAATTATGCATACTAATACATACGAAAAAATTTAATTCAAACGCATGTATGTTTTAGAGATATTAATATTATATTATGAAATAAGGAAATGGAATGAGTAGTCATTTACGTAAAGAGCTTCAGCCGGCCAATTAATTATGGTAGGATGTTTTGTGTGTAATTTAGTGTTATGAGGACGATCTACTAATACTAGTTTAGATGTACTCTCAAAGTACTTGAATATGTGTGACGTTCTTAATGCGATATTATGTGATGTTTATTATGATAATTATTATGAATGTACCATAATATTCCGTTTAATGGAAATAATGCGTAATGAATTTAAAACGCTAGTTACATAAATTATAATTTTTGTACGCTGAAATACTTTTATGTTTAATAACAACGAGGATATTTTTCATCAAGAAATTCATCAAAGAAAGTCATTATATTGTTCTTGGACGTTTGTATCTGATATACGGTAAAAAAAAAACTGCCCCGTAATTTCATAATAACTTTATTTATATAAAAAAGCAAAATGTTACAAAAGATCAAATCACAAAGAGTCTTATACACAATGCACAAGAAACCCATCCTTGCAAGGACGCCTTGAGCCGGTTGTTTCTCGCCACTACGGCAGGGACTTCCTCTAGTACTTCTCCTCATTCTGGACACAGTACAAAAAAAATATACAATTAATATATAAAAACTTAAAGTTACAACCATAATACTATGGTTCATTATAAAAATAATATTAAAAAATATTAACAAAATAACCCTACATAAATATGATGGCAGCCGTTTTTGTCTATAACTGTTATGTTAATATAGAAAACATCCAGCAAAAAAAATAGAGGTCTTTGAACTTGTTGAAATTATGGTCTGGGGTGTGACCATCCTTCCCTCACTTGGGAAAGATGGATTTTTTTCTATTCAGAGTGAAATGAAAGGACAACAATTTAAATATGGCGAGTGCGTATCGTACTCCTTGCGCCAGGTCCGTCGTTGTGTTGTTGCTGGCTGAGCGCGATTCAGCACGACGGTCGTATCGCTCCTTCTCCCCTTTGACCTCGCCTCCATCGCTTGCGAAACGTTCCTGTCAATATTGATAATAATATATAAATATTTAATTAAAAAGATCAATTAATAAACGTTTCTTTCTCAGTCTTTCTCTCTATCTATTCTTTCTCTTGATTTCTTTCTCGGAATAACTTTGTTGGAGTATCACAAATTCTTATTTGTTTGAAGGAAAACCAAAGATATTATTCACAATGGTTTTTTTTTTAGAGAGCATAATATTTTGAACATCTCATAAATCTAATGAGACTCTATACAGAAACTGTCCAATATAAAAAAAAGTTAAAAAAAAAACAAAGTCAAATCACGCACTCTCTTCTTAAAGCATCAAACTAAATACAGTACAAGAGAACTAATCCATAGCTTTACTTCAGAGTTTCTGATCTCGAGCACGTCTTGTGATGAGGTTGATGTCCTTCAGAGACTGCATGGATCGTCGTCAACGTTCATTTGCAGATCTGGTCTGACCATCGTCGTCTTGCTCAAAATATCATACCGCGAGCTTTGTCAGCAACTGGGACTAAGGAGAAGCTAAAAATTAATTTTTATATTAAATAAAGAGTTAATTACTTTAAGATGGAAAAAAATACTAATAATATAGAATAAAATTTTTTCTGTATACCATTATTAGCGATATAGATATCATAATAATTATTATTTTTCTTTTGCTACCTCCTTCTCCTTAGACAGAGAGAAGAAGGTCGAAAACACTCCGAAACATATTCCAACCAGAACGTTTCCTAATAACTGACCTACCAAAAAGCACTTAAAACTATTATCAATAAATAACATATAAATAAATTGTAAACCTAAATTTTTAAATAAATAAATTTATTTTAAAATAACTATATAAATAAATTGTAACTAATATCACCTCCTCGTGCTGTTGCTTGATCTTGTCGATCATCTCCTGGTTCTTCCCGCCGGGCTTCGACAGCGCCGCTTGCAGCTCCGTCTCCAAGTTCTTTACTCGAGCTTTGAGTAAATCTATTTCTTCTTCGCGTACCTATGAGTAAAAGTATATACCTACATTTAATTCTTTTATCCACTTTTAATAAATATGACTTTTAAAACGTAATGGTAATTTGTTACGGTATCATATTTCAATAGAAATATCAATCAACTGCGAGTAGTTCTCAAGTAACGAGTTGTTACGAAACAACACTTTCATTGTAGAAGTTTAGGAATATACAACTGATAAGTTGACAAGCTTATAATTGCGGTCACATACGCTAATTTTGTACGTGACTAAGAAACTGACCTAAAGTGATCCAATAAGGATATTTTCTTTCATGTAGTACAGAACACTAAATTTCTTCTTGGATGGTCACATTCCGTCGGTACATTAGACCTATTATCATTTATGGGTCCCCTTTTGTCATATATGCGTTAAGCTAACAATTTCTAAAGGCAATATTTTCTTGAGAGCAATGTTTATTTTTTAATTCAAACTTAATTTAAATGATTGCAATACTTACTTTTAGTTCCAATCTGAGGCCATCTTCACTTCTTTCAATTTTCACTTTCTCCAATTCTTCGATTTTCTTAAGAAGCTCTTGTTCTCTCTGTTGCCAATTCCCCTAAAATTTAACAACATATTATAGCTGTATCATTATAGATTATACTTGACTCTCCGAAGATCCTTTCTGGAATCTGGGTCTTAACACTACAATCTCTGTCTACCTTGTACACATCGTTACTTGCGCTATACAATTACAATACATCGTTAGTTGCGCTTTAAAATTACAATATAAAAGTATTAACGTTTCTATATAAAAAAAATCAAATTTAACTACTTCCTATGTCAAAAGACATCCCTTGAATCATCATACATTTTTAGGTGAACATTTCTTCAGTTTGACAGAGTAGACACAGAGGACCAAGTCCTTCAACTCTCCTATCTCAGTTTTCTGTCATACTAGAGTGGAGAACTGAAAATAATTAATTCGTACCAGTTGGTTTCAAGCCCAGCAATCTGTTATTTTAAACAAAATGTGTACTAACTGAACTAGCTGATTCTTTTGGCTTATCTTCTTCTTTTGGCTTATTTTCCTCAACAGGCGCTGATTCTTCTTGCTTTTCTTCTTTAGGCTCTACTTTCAGTGCTATTTGTGTAGAGTCTACTTGTAACAGATCTATTGGAACTTCTTCAAAACCTTCTGGTGAATTTGGTAGAACATCGTCGAGAGGTTCTTGTTTCACTTCTTTCTTTATGAGCACTTCTTCCTTTATATTGAGAGAATAAACTAATATTAATTCATAAGAGTTGAATGAATGACGTTTTGTTAAATCTACAACATACTTTGTATTATATTTTGACCACGTGAACTCAATTTGAAGCTAAAAGTAAAAAAAATAATATTTTTTTTTCATAAAAAATGATTTACTTATTACGCTGGTATTCAATTATTGATAAAACGAACTTATGAAAGTGGCCTTATGCTATTAGTGATATTCACACATTACAGGTAATAATATACATGAAAAATATTTTTCTATATATTTGTATTAGTTTTTTAGCTTCACGCTTTATACCGCACATAGTAGGGTAGGCAGAGGAAACGGCAGATACCATGGGGTCCTACTGTTGAAATATTTCTTTTCATACTTTCCGCCTTTTTGAGTCATTGTATAATGAGTGGCGGAATTCAATGCCGTACCGGAGTGAACAAAAAAGGTTCCATAGGTGGGACTCGAACCCACAAACTGTCGCGTTTACAGGTAGATGATGCGACTTTGCGGCGCGATAGTCAGTTAGATAGAACAATTACAAATTTGGCTTGTTGGGATGTATTCTCTGCCGGCTTGATCTCTCCCTCGCCCCCGCCTGATGGAACTTGCGCTGGGTCAGCCTGAAACCCAATACAAATTGAAAAATTAATAATATATTTTAGGAGAGTTTTCTAATATCTTATACGAAAGCTCTCTTACAGGTACTCTGTGTTGTGGTGTCTAATGGAAGAGAAAAATAAAAAAGTACAACAAGTACAATACAATAAATAATACATCATCTGTGTTTATAACTAGCGACTTGCTCGCGGCTTCGCCTGCTTAAATGAACTGAAACGCGCTTTTTTTATTATTTTCTATTATGTTTTCGTTTATTAACACAATCGTCAATATTTCTCTACCATTTTTTGTATGCGCTAAACATAAAATCCTTCTTCTTGAATCACTCTTTTTATTAAAAGAAACCACATCGAAATCCGTAGAATAGTTAAAAAAGTTAAGATGGTCCTTGGGAAACTATGGGATTTTACGTTGTGCAATCCACGGAGATGTAGGTTACAGCTCATCGACTATATTAAAATACTTTTGATGTTATTACAACAAACTTGAGATACATAATTCATGTGCATTTATTGTCAAATCATTCAAAGAAATTATTTAATGAAATATATTTTCGAAAGTATATCTTAGTTTAAGACGAAAATACTTTTAGTAATATGATAATATAAGAACACTACTGAAACCTGTCCTTAATATGATAAAAAGATTATATTTGTTTCATTTTATGTTCATTTGGCTCCGAAAGTACTGGACCAATTTGAACAATTCTTTTACCTTTAAAATCATGCATTATTTATGACTGATTATATATGTAAATAGTATTATTAAAAACATGCCGACTTCATTAGTATATATACCCAAAAAGCACAGAGGAAAAAATACTTAACACTGTGACTGAGTTATAAAATAGCAAAAATATATTTCGTCATGTAATAATAAACTTAAAAATATATATACAATACTTTTATTACTTAAAAACTTATTGTAAATAATTAAAATAATTAACAAAATAATAATGTTAACCCAAAACTAACTTTATATGACAAGAAGTTGAGTCCAACTTCAACACCAGCGTGTTTTGTATGTCGCAATTTCAAATCGGGAAACCTTTTTAAAAACCCATACACAAACCCTTGTCCAGCTAATTTTGTGGATGTGTTAAATCGATGCGTAATTCCATTTACTTCAGCATATTCATATATAAACTCTTGAAGCTTCTGCATTGTGAGACCGTTGGAAAGACCTTCGTTGCGTTTCATATACTTATATATCTCATTCTCTTGCTCATCCGTGAAAGTCGGAAAAAATCTTCCCAAGCTTGTTGCTGTATTCCCACATTTTAAACGTTTTCGGAGAGAACTCTCCTCAATCCCGACTTGAGACGCCGCTTGTCGTTTACTTGCACCTTTCGAAATTAGTAATTTGGCAGCTTCCAACTGTTCCTGTGTGACAACACGTCTACTCGGAGCTTTCCTCTTGTAATTCCGAGGCATCTTCAATGCTATGTAAAATATTTAAGCTCTGAAACAAAAAAATAGCAGCATGTGTCCAAATTGACGTAAGTGTACGCATGCGCACACTTAACCCGAACTGTCGATCTGATTTACAATTTACTTATCTATTACGTAATCAAAAACTATCAACTCTCACATTAGTAAGATTAAACAACACAATGTGATTAAAAATAAAAATTTTACATTAGAAGTCAGATGGTGTAATAATTTTAGCAAAAATCTTCACTTACCTACAAAAATAAAATGGCGCGCACATGATCGCTTTAACACGAGCGCTTGACCGGACGCCGCGCGGGGCACTGAAGAGGGGGGAAGGCGGTACCGTTACGTTGCCGTCCGTTGATGCGCATACTTAACCCAAATGTATATCGACGTGAAATGAACAGGTCGTAATTAACGCCTTTTTAAAACTAAACTCCTTGTTCCATTGTAATTAATCAATAAGTCGTATTTTTATCTATACATAATTTATACAAAAATATTTCCTGGAAGCAAATAAGGCTTTGAAATTGCAAAATTTGGAATCTTCTTATAGAGAGTGTATTAGGAGTGTAGCCATTATAATTATTTAGTCAATATTTACTTTTCATAAATACGTTGAATAAAGTATAACACTTCCCGCGTGTCCCAGGAGACAATAAAGATAGAGAGATATGCCAAGACGGAGGGACTTCTCACTCTCTGCTTCATTCAGAGATTACATCTTGTGGTGGCACTCAAAGCCGCTCAAATGGACTAAGACACATATAAAAATCATTTCGATTGGAAATTTGAAAAATTATTTGACTATGGTAAAAAATGTCCCTTGTTGCACCGATTCTTCTCAAGTCGAGCGAAAGAGCTTTAGTAAACCGTTGGTAATGTTTTTAACGTTCCTTGAATCTTGTATTCTTATTTTGAAATAAATTAAATTTAAATATATAAAAAACGTTATTTTCAAAGTATACACTTTGTAGCTTTCATGTTAATCACATATTAATTTATTTTATTCGTTCTTAATTAAATTATAGCGTTATTGACATTAAAACGTTGCAATATAAAATAACCTAAATAAATGTGTAGTATGTACTCGAGTTGTGTTATAATTCTTATTTGTGTTACATGACGCAGCATACTGCATATATACGTCGCATAATCTAAGAAAAGAACTATCTTTGTCCTTCACTATACGAAGTATGTAAACATGGACCATCCAAGGATTTAATAACACCTGATTATAAAATATATGACAGTGAATGTTATTTATATCAATGTACTGTATGCATAGTACAAAATTTATTACAGGCATCGTACAAAACGCATTTTTGTTTAGCTTCACGATTTATTCTGCTCATAGCAGGGTAGGCAGAGGGAACCGCAGCAACCGTGGGAACGTAGTGTTAAAACGCTCCGTCTCCCACTTTCCTCCTTTCGAAACTGCATGTATTGAGTAGTGATACTCAACGCCAAGCTTGCCAGAACAAGGAAAATTGATATGAAATAATCCATCCTCTAGGATGCTAGGGGACCGTCGTGGCGCAGAGGCGCAACGTCTGCCTGTAACGCGACGGTTACTGGGTTCGATCCCCAGTCGGAGAAGATGGATTTTTCTATTTCCATTTTCTTTGCTCTGGCATCTAAGGCAAAGTGCGGCGTTGAGTTCCGCCACTCAACACGCAATGCCTCGAAAACGGCGGAAAGTGGGGACGGAGTAAGCAGGGACTAAGTAACGGAGTGTCTTAACACTAGGTTCTTATGGTTCCTGCAGTTCCCTCTGCCTACCCTGCCATGTGCGGGATAAAGCGTGAAGCTAAAAAAAAAAAAAAAAAAAAAAATAATCCATCCTCCTCGACTGGACTTCGAACCCACACATCGCCGCATTTACAGACACACAATCTTTTAAATAATTATATACTATCTGCACTCTTTTTTATTTCTTACTATTAAATTTTATATTTTTTATTCTTTATAAGAAATATTAATCTACTGCTTAATTTAAATTTTCAAGTTTCTTTATGCAAAAGCCATGGTTGAATGGCCATCGCTACATTTTGGCACTTTTCTACTTTAGGTATACTATTTGTACTGCGATTCGTGTACAACAATGTCGTATGTTCCAATTACGAAAATAGCATGAATAACTACAATAATTGTTAATTTTATAGCATAATGTGTTAAATAAAGGCTAATGTTCAATTTTAGTAAAAATCTTGAGAGTAAAACAATATTCATATGTAATGTGTAGGCATTCAAATATTTAATTGATTTTAACCAATAGCGTATATAAATTAAGCGCTTTTGTCGCTGAAATCTATTCTTTATTAATAACAGAGAGACATTTTTAATCAGCAAATTCTTTAAGAAAAGTAACTTTTACCTAAAGTGAACAATTACTTAGAAAACAAATTTAATTTTTTTTAACTAGATATTATACAAAGAGCGTAAGCGTAGAGTAAATTCATTAAGTTTTAAAATAATACGTTCTCATAATGAACAATGTTAATTACTACTTAATTATTGTAATTATATAAATTCAAAATTTGACCAAAATAAACCTTTTTTGCTCCTTTGTTACCTTAACACTACCAGAACCCACGACTCTCGTCCAAATAGATCTCATATTTATATTAGCCTAACAATTTTGAAACGTTTGTTAAAAGTTAAAAGTATTCATTATCCTCCATCAAATACGTTGTACTTTTACATTTTATGCACGTGTATTAAATTCACCAACATGACGTGACAGATTTATTTTTAATATTTTATATGGCATTTGTAATACAAACATAATGCCGCAAAGGTTAGATATATAAAATAAATACTCACCATATTAAATTAAATTGTAACTGTTAAAATATTAAATTTAGTTTTAAAACTGCAAGCGGCTTACAAGTAACGCCCGAAACTTCAACTATCTATTTCAGGAGTGCAGACGCGAAGATTTAAAAATAGAAAAATGGTTGAAAGCGCTCAGAAATTCTTAACTTTCCCGCGTAAGTTTCAATTTGTGGATAATTTTCCTCATGAATAAATTATCTAAGACGAAATAGTTTTTAAATGGGAGTAAGTTGTTAGGAGTTATTAATAAATATGTATATAAACATTTTAGTAAATAATTTACAAAACGTAGTTATAACAATAAAATATTGTTATCTAATTCAGAATATGCTTTACTTATTTCAAGTTACTTTTAAGAATAGAGCCAAATTAAAATCTATCTAGCCAGGTAATTTTTTAAATAGTTATAGGTAAATTTTGTTTTGTCCTTATAAGAACAATAATTATGTCTCCAACATTGTCATAAAACGGTAAGCCAGGATTAATCCGCAGATTTGGAGAAGCTCAGACTCCAACTAGACGTTAATAAATTTAAGAAAATATTGACATGAAGATAAGCGCAGTGTTTCGCGTCAAAATTTCCCTTTATACCATATGTTTGCACGTCACTCAAGAAGGTCTACTGCCTGTTTTTAAAAATGTAATCTTAATTGTAGATTTTAAATATTTAACATAATTTTAGATAAAAATGAGTGAAATATAAAAATAACATTAAATTACTGTAATCAACGCCAACAACATTTACAGGAGCGACATCGTTTTTAATCTGCGATAGCTGTCTAAATTGACGTTAATTATATGAATTTGACATTTACATCGGGTAACAAAATCTTAGTACGAAATTCAATTGAAAAACAAAACAGGAAGAGAAATAATTAATATTTATTATCTTTAAAATTCTTATTAGGTGTTGAATATATTTTTTAAGGTAAGCATTATGCACAGTATTTATAACCACGGCAATATCTATATATTCTAAGTTATCCAATCCATCCTTGTTTACAGCCACTCGAAATGACTTCAGAGAAAAACGCACAGATTGGTCAAGCTCGTGAAACATTCCAGTTATTATATCAAATATCCCAACTTTTAAATACTGGTTTAGATCCAGAATCATTAACAATATGCATAAGACTTTGTGAATTGGGAGTTGAACCTGAGGCATTGGCACTTATAATAAAAGATATAAGAAAAATGGGAGAGAATGCTGTTGAAAATAAGCCCCCAAACTTGCAACTATAATAATAACACAATTTTAGACTAGTGCAGCTGTGAATATAAATTTATTTTTATAAAATGACTAACATATAAATAATCAACATTTATTTCTGCACATATCGTATTAAATACAAATTTGCTTTGTTAATATATGTATAAATTTCTTTTTTTTGTAATAATGAATAGATACAAGATACTTATCATTTTTATATGGTTGTCTGAATAGAATATCACATTGTAAACAACCAAATTAGGTAAATAATAGGATTTAAGAACAATTACAAAATAAAAAATAACACCAATTTTTAGAAATATTTATTGATATATCTATTTTAAACTTTTTATACTATCACTTATTTCAGCCAAAATAAAATTATCAACAACTTGAAAATTTGACAAGCAATGTAATAGAAGAATGAATGAATAAATCTTCTAAAAAACATTACTTTTACCAACAATTTTCAAAAAAAAAAATTATCACAAAACAACATTATAGGGAACAAATAAATATGTTGTATGTGAGAAAGGCTGAAATAAATTATAATATATGAAAAAGTATAGACAGTTATTTTTTAAACATTCGTTTTCACATTGTCAAGTGCAATTATAAGCAAACAGTATGTAACTGAAAATATCACAGATGCAAATAATTCACTCAAAAATGAAGGGTGGGGGTCTTTATTTGTATAATTTTTGCCGATTGGCAACTTTTAATACAAAATTGTACAGTTATAATTATTATATTACTTACTAATCAAAATGTAACATAACAGTATTAAAAAACATTTATTTATATTCTATGATATTTATGAATAAAATACATTTTATTCATTTCTATTTTTTTTTTTAAAGGAGTATGTTAATTAACTTAATTATATTAAAACTCAAATTGGCTTTAATTTTATCAATTTAGTTACACATGACCCAAGGATGATAACCTATGTCATGAATTAAGTAACTATAAATTTAGAAACTACATATTAAAACTGAAATTTGAAGTATTCATTTAAAAAAATAACCATAATATAAACATATTAATTACATTTTGATTGCAAGTATTGCATCAGATCTTACATATATACTAACATAACTGCACAATTTCGTTATCCTAAGTTTGAATCAGATTCACTGAAAGTTTTGTCCTTGTCCCTGACTTTGTCCTAAAACTGAAGGATCT
>JAZFAU010000523.1:0-104522 GCA_037178615.1 Dione vanillae
TCCAAATAACTTACTTTTTGTTTCTTTCTTCTTCTCGTGTATTCTGATATCGATATTGTTCATGTTGTAATATTTCACGATAAATATTTAAATAAGGTTTTTTCCATGTTCAGGATTTTTAAACGGTTTATTATGAAATTCCACTTGTCTGTTTTTCCTTGTCATTATTTAGTCGTGCGTCTTGTCCGGCGGAAAAATATCCACATTTCAAATATTTTATTTTCCTTTTCATTATATTTTCTTTGTAAATAAATTTCTATATAACGACGGTGCGGCGGTGCGCATGATGGAGTGCAAGCGCACCGCGCTGTCGGGGTCACCAAATATACCTTTTTACTGTAAGTATTTTTTATAATTTAATTAAATATTTTAGTGGTGCAGAACAAAACCACGAGTCCAATTTTACGTCTCTTTATTGCGCTTTCTACGGTATGACTGACGGTACAGAGAAGTTACACATCGAGCCCGACTATCTTATTACAAAAATATATTGTTACAAAATTAAATATCTATGTGCACACGGCACAATACATTTATACATAATTTTGTTGATTTGATTAGCATTCACACACAGTATGTGCTATTTTAGACATAATTTTTACTTACCATTTCCTTTCAACAGCAGTCTAGAAATACTTCAGACAAGAATTTTCTCCTGGAGTATAATATAACGCTGTGACAAAATTTTGAATTCCAGAGTGATTGTAGGGAATCTTTCATAAGTATTCGGCAGAGTTTGGAATCGCTCACTGTTTTGACAGCTCAAATATTTCGGGCTTTAATTTTGTGTAATACTACAATAATCTACATACAAATCAAAGATTAGGACAACGTCCTAATAATGTTATGAAAAAGTACAATGTCTTGTTTATTTACTTGAATTGAATTCTTTAAGTTTTATATAAATTTTCGGAACCTTATCTCTTTTAGTTTAGTTTTAGTTTTGGTATTGTGGTATAAAAGATTCTACTTAAACTTAACAATTATAAACATTTACAATTCTGAATTATCCTTATACTTTAAATAACGAGGTCCAGTCTCATACCATCCTTATCTTATCCTATTGTGAAACTGGAGCAGGCAGTTTGATCTCACTTTAACAAGATGTACTTCAACTTAAGTCTATGTTCGTTTTATTCAGTAGATTGCGCTTAGCAAAAGTTTAATTACTTAAATTATGAATTTATAAGTGTTAAATAAATAAAAAATTTAAATTTTTGATTTTTGACCTTGTAAATAATTTATTAATTACTTTTTATTACTATGTCTTATGTGAGTTGATAAATATAAAAAAATCGTCAAGTAAGTATACTTATAACGCGTTGCTATTTTACTTTAGTTATAATATCAATTATTTCGATATTCTACCTGAATATACTACGAAATTGACAGTATAAACAAATATGCTCAAAGAGAAACGTGTAAATTGAAATGTCAATGTAAAGTGGTTCTAAAATGTACGTAAATTAAATTATCCAAAAATATACATATAAATCAAAATATCCAGAATGCTCAGCGGCTCTCACAACAACGCCGAGCACAATTTAGTGTTCATTCGTTTCGTACACAGCTCAACTTTTACATGCCCCAAACTTGCCCGATACCAGCTGTCTACAATCTTTGGATTTCCCACTACAAATTTGTGCAATTTCATGCTAAAATGCAATAGTTTCTTCAAATGAGATAAATTTGAGGCTTCTTTGTACTCAGAAGTTTAAAGTTATAAATATTCGTGAGTTTATCATAAATTTAGTCTTCAAATTAGGAATAAAGGTACAGGTACAAAGATAATATCAGTAGAGACACGACTGCTTATAATGTGAGCTCGTCATTGTTTTTTCAATATCTAGAACAATATCGATGTAAAAAATTAATAAATGATGATAATTTTTACATAATGTGTCTTTTGGAATATTACCTTTGCTTTTGTATATAAATTTTTAAATAAGCGATCTTAGTTTGTACATGAATTAAAATTGATTAAAGCACCATAATTTAAATCTTATACATTAAATTAAAGTTTTATCATAAAAATTTAAACATCTATGAAACATAAATTGGCATGCAGTAAGTAGCTAGTAGCTTCACAGTAAAGCTTGGAAAATAACTATACGAAGCTAAAGAGCCTCTCGATACTTCACATGTACTCATATATATACCGCTATGTAAATTTCAATAAATCATATGGATTTACAGTTGTATATTTAGTAAAAGTTAAATATTAATGATTTTCTTAACAGTTTTTCAAGATAGCCTATTAGATTCACAGTTAACAATTGCATAAATTCATATTTCATACTAAATGTAATTTTGTACATTCAGATGTAAACAAATTGCGCAATGTAGTTAAATTGTATGAACGGAATCGTAAAGTGATTGAATGAAGTAATAATTAAGTTTGAAATAATTAATATGATATTTATTTTTCTTTACTATTTAAACTAGTTATTGTGTATTTCCCCTACCTTCTTATAATATTTTTTGATATGATGCCCAAAAACAGAGTATGTTCGTAACTTTATCATAGGCTCTCACAAAATAAAGTATATATATTAAGATATTAATAGAAAATCGTTCAAGTATAAGCATGTAACTGTATTGTACAAATAATTTCATATAAGGCTTACAAAAAGCTTAAAAGCCAATTTATAACAGTTCAAAGTTCTTGACCTTAATGGTGTAAAGTTAAAATCTTCAAATAGACTTGCTCTTGAAGTATTTTTTTGGCATTCGCTAGGTAGAGTATCACCTGATTGCGCACACGTATATATTACTCAAGGCTTATTTAGACATAGAGTTAAAACGTCTTAAAATATATATATATATATATATATATATATATATATATATATATATATATATATATATATATATATATATATATATATATATATATATATATATATATATATATATATATATATATATATATATATATATATATATATATATATATATATATATATATATATATATATATATATCACACACACTTTAACAAAGAAGTGAAGGTTTGAGTATTTTATCAATAGTATTCTTTTGATTATTGTTATTAAATTAATGGAAAATTAGACATAACTGTGAACTTTCGACATACTCTACGAATCTAATTTTTTTTTGGTTTTTATCTAAATATGTACAAGTAATACATTCTAGCAACTTATAATATTTTTTTAGTTTAACTCTTTATCCCACTTATAGAAGGATAGGCAGAAGGAACTGCAGGAGCCGTGGGAGTCTAGTGCCAAGACACTCTGTTCCCTGCCTTCCGCCTTTCGAGGCATTGTGCATTTGGTGACTGGCGGAACTCAAGCCGTGGTTAGAGAGAAAAAATGAAAATTAAATCATCATTCTCGCACAAGCCGTCGTGTTTACAAGCACGCACTGTGTGTATGCACAACTTTTAAAAATATTTACCTACTTAAGTACTTGAATTGTTAATAATTTCAATTATTTTGTTATTAATTAACAATTTATAACAAAATTATTCATTTACGACGTTTTTGCATTTGCGTTAGACATTTTATTTTCAAAGCTATAAAACCTTGAGTATAGTTACCACACTTCTGTCATTATGTATAATTAAATTCACATTCAGATCCATATATAGCTTAGTATTCAATCAAAAACCTGCGAATACAACTACGTAATAGTATTTACTTGTTATTGCAGTCACAGTCAGAATGTTAGTAACATTTGAAGCGTAATGGCGTAATTTAGCGGATGTTGAGATCGCGTTTCCCGCCTAATATCACGAACGTTTTGAAAAGTGTAAGAAATATTATATGTGATCTGGTGTGTTTTTGAATAGTGAGTTTTGATCTTTAGGATATTTACATATATGTGAGTTTTATTTTAACGATCATTGGAAATCACTCTCATATTATTTCTCCTTTATTTTTTTTTAATATATAAATTTGTACTTTTCAACTTATTACGAATATTTCATCTGTGTTGAGTCAATATATATTTATTTATGTTTTACATATTTATATTTTTGAATATTTCTTAACTAGTTACCTAGTCAGTTATTGATAATATTTATAGATCAAACTAAATTCGATTAAGACTTCAAAATTAATTTACATACAATTCTCATATGTTAAGCTTATCTCAAATATATACATATACATACATGCAACAAGGCTTATCAAAAGTCAAAAGTAAATAATACTGTTATTATAAATTTCGAACTGAAATAACTTTTAATACATAGCTGTTAAGTACTAAATTGCCAAAATTATATGAAACATATAGAAGAGTTGGCATGTGTATTGATGCTGGCCTTGTATACAAAAGTCACGCTACTCATACGTCATCGTACAAAACATTATAAGAATTTTTGTTTGCTTTTAAAAGCACAAAATACAACTAACTAATATAAAACACAAAATAAAACCATATTAAGTAACTGTAGGACGTTTTCTTTTTGTTGTAACATTCTATCTCTTTATCGTATTATTGTTAGTATATTATCATATACTTCTACCTATCAAAAGTGTTAATTTAAAATAAACTTATTACCTGAATCATACTTATACTATACTGATTCTTGTTGTCTCATTTTAATTACTTTTCATTTTACAAGCTAAGATTTAAGAATACAAAATACGACTTTCGACCTTCAAAGACCTACTAAGCAGTCTATGAACATCTATGCTAGTACTAATATTTTTTTTACATATAAGACCAAAGGCGTTGCACGTATATTTAAAAAGATATGTATATATATATATATATATATATATATATATATATATATATATATATATATATATATATTATATATATATATATATATATATATATATATATATATATATATATATATATATATATATATATATATATATATATATATATATATATATGAACCTACGAACTTCAAAAAAATATGAAGAAAAATCAATTTACTGTCTACGATAACGGTATCAATTTACCTATTTACAATAACAAATACTTACACGTTTTTAATGCAAGTAAATGAGTCTTGCAGCAGCGTGAGGAACCCAGAGAAGGTTTTAAGGTCACTTTTACAATATATAATCAATAATCAAAAAGAATGTAATCAAATTGTGCCTTCAAATATTATACTAGAAAGGATGTTAACATACATAAATTTTATTACTATCAGCGAATATAGCAAGTTAACGCTATGTATTAGACAGTAGGCAGCCATCTGTTTTTCCTTGTTATATAACAGTATAAAAAACCTTTAGCATCGAGAACTAAAATGTAATTTAAGTCCCATTTAAAAACAAGTCACGTACTCTTTTTTACGATTTTCCGAGGTATATGAACTCATTTAGCCAAGATTGAAACCAATATCTCAAGATATACGATCTGACAGCGACCACTAGGGAATTGCCTGCAGTATATTGTCTTGTCGAGTCTCACTCTGTAAAACATCTTGGTCTTACTAAAAATTCTATTTCAAGTTCCCTCGTTTTCTTTAATTAAAAATTTAGTACGAACTTTAAAAGGCTAAATAATGTTTAGTTTAATTTTAATCTTTTCGAGATTAATGTGTAATATTACTTTGCCATCAACCTAAAGGATTTATTTTCGTTCTTCTCATTTACCACTAAACATTTAGTTCAATAATATACAAAGAATAAATATTTCAATAATATGAAAGAAGAAAATTTATTTATTACTTTAGTATTTCAGTATAAAGAAAAGTAGTTTATTTCTATCGAACATTTTTTGTTTTTAAAATATGTTATTTATAACACTACATATACTTACTGTCCGTTCATTTTAACTTATAATTTTACTGTATTATTTTTGTGACTTGTTGCTTAGAACTATAACTTTGCTTAGTTACTCATATAAAACAGCCTACCTGTTGCTTATTTTAGGAACATACAATAACATTTCAATTAAATATATATCTTAATCTATAAGAAGAGAAGAAAACTGCTTAGCATTCTATGGATTCACCGTGCGGGTGCCGGGCCCATTGCGTTGTAGGAAGAGGAGCTTCGATCAGCGCTTGGGACTTGCGACCCAAGTGTAGATTTAAAAGGGCCCCTTTAAAATGCATTAACGCTCACCTTCACTGTCCGAGCTCCTCCCACTACCTAAGCCGCCTTTGAAGTGCGTTGTAGAAATGAATTTATAATAGTTCTAGACAGGCCGAGATCCCTTAGTAAACTATAGAGAGATTTCGCTGTTATACCTCTCGCTCCTACTTCAACTGCAAATAGGCTAACTCTAAACCTATTCCTGGTCAGTTCGTTTGTAAGATCGAAGTATTTATTAAGTTTTAGATGGTGACTTTTTGGGATATTTGTTTCCCATGGAACTGTAAGTTCTACCAGTACTATGCGTTTTAGGCTTATGATGGACACGTATGAGAAACAGTATAGAATCCCTGAGGATATTTGTGTTTCGTCATCCAGACCGGATATTTTTCTCTATTCTCGATAGAGAAAAATATCCGGTCTGGATGACGAAACACAAATATCCTCAGGGATTCTATACTGTTTCTCATACGTGTCCATCATAAGTATCCAATCGGGAGCTGGATCTAATATAGAGAAAGGTTTTTGTGTGGTTTTTTTATAAAAACCTTCTTTCACAAACTCTATTGAGCGTTTGCTGGTTGTTATATTTCTCTGTGCTCTTGCTACAGATAGACTAACGGCTTCACGTATGATTTCTAGTACTTTATCGTGGCGCCGCGAGTATTGACCACTATCCAAGAGTACCCTACACCCTACCAGCATATGTTTAGCTGTCCCTACTGCCTCTTTACAGATGTAGCAAGATTTATCGGTAGCTTTACCCCATCTCAATAAATTACTTTGATCTGGAAGAGTCATTTGGAGCGCATTTAGATAGAATTTTAATAGTGCTGGAGACAAGTCGTGAATTAGGGTGCGCCATTTTAAAGCTAAAGGGATACAGAATTCTCCTATAGTTAGCCACTCGTTTTGCATTTCTAAATCCAATGCGTGAACCTTATATTTGTCGTTCTCATCTTGCCGAATAAAAGATTTTGTTATGTCTAGGTCTTGAATATTCCTCTTTGATCCTAACCCTACTTTACTAGATTGTGCTCCTATCATAAATTGCTTATGGAATTGAAGTCTTGACTCGAGTTCTGGGACACTTCTGTCTTTTGGGAGTGAAATAACAATTTCATCCCGTAATTTTCCCAAATGTGTGTTTTGGCGACTCTTAGGTGTTTATAGAGCTCCGATGGTTTCTTTAATCTCTATCCGAAATTATTTTTGTCTCTAAATAAGGTTGAGGTGTCCGCCGAATGCGCTAGCCCAAGCTAAAACTTCAATATCTTTATGACACTTGCATCTAACTTTGTTAAGAGAGTCTTATTGAAATCATACACGAGGAAAGGCCAATTCAGATGTTATTCGTCGATGTCGTTCGTGATGTCAGAAAATTGTCGTAAATCCAAACTTTCTTGACATTACTTATAGGTTGATGATCTACCTTCTCAAGATCCGTCAAAAAGCTGTCGACTAGTACATCTAAAGATGGAGTGTGGCCTTTGTATTCTATTTTCTTGCCGAGAAATTTAAAAGGTGCCGCTTTGGAAACTATAGCAATGCTTTTACCGCCAATTTTAAGTCCCGGATCGTATGAGGTATATTTAGTGTTTCGCCTTCCCAGACATAAACAGTGACACTTACTAGGTTTTGTCCTCATGCCTTTCGTCCACGCACAAAATTCGTCTACTTCATCCAATAGCAGCTGGCATTGCTTTGGGTTCCTAGTCAGTATCGCAAGATCTTCCGCGAAAGCAAGGATAGATTCTGTGTACTTATTGTTGAACTTAAACCGATAACCCCATTTTTTCTCTTGTTTAATTAGATTAGATTTTTATTAAAAACGTAGTTTTACCTTGCTTTTTTGTATAGTTTTTATTATTTGCGTTCTGCAATGTCTTACAGTAATAATGGATTTTATATTTATTTCCTGCTAAAGATCTCCTTATTATTCGTTTTAACTTTGAAACTTGACACTCAGTGATATGCGAAAAAACTTGAGGAATTCGTATGTCACACTCTAATTGAAGCCTGAAACTAAGTCGTTCTATTTTTGCTTCTTTTTTGTATTAAATATTCAAAATGTGTATAAGCGAGTGTTATAAAAGTAAATATTTACAAAGAAAGCCATATTGAGCCAAGTGAGCTTACACTATAGCAGTAGCTTTATTTTAGTAAAATATAAATAGTGTTATAAAATATTAAAAAATAATTTAAACATTACAGGAAAGTAAAATTTGGATCGACTACACTATGACAACGACAGCAGAGAGCTTCGACAAAATAAGTCAATGGTGCTTAAAGATAAGAAATAATACTTTGCTTAAGAAATTAATCAAGGCATAGTTATGACTTTCAAATCTTAGGATAATTCTAATATTTTAAGGCCATAACTATCGTTATTAAATTAGGAACAATGTGTGCGATAAAGCAAAGGAAGAAAATCATATGTGAATTGTAACATCGCAATAAGGCACAAGGCTTGCTTGGTTTAGTGCTAGGATTTACTTCAATCTATTTAATCCTTCAAATTAAAGCAATTGTTGCCTAAATTTACATTTGGCATAACCGTTTTAGTTAAAATTGATCTCATTAATTAATGAATCTGTAATAATTGAGAGAATTCACTAGCCTGTAATTTAATTTTATATTGAAATTAACATAGATTATTCGATCCAATAGCCGTCCACGGAATATTATAAAAGAGTAGTTCAGTGACTCGTGTAAGCGCCTTAAAACTTTCACCCATTTGTACCCATACTATTGGTAAGGAAAAACCTTAACTTAATTATGAAAACGGGTAAATGGATAATTTGTTCAATGAAAATTTTACAGTAGTTAAAGTTCTAATTTTTTCTATAAAAATGCACTTGAGGCTATGCGACACAGCGTCTGATCATACTATAATAGTGAATAATATATAACTTTTATGTTTGTATGTCTATGTAAGTTTCTATTGTATATATATATATATATATGTATGTGTGTACTTGTCTGTATGTATGTAAACAATTTAATAGTTGTAACGCAATACTTCTTGCATCTTTCTGATTTTTTTTCCATTTATTTAATTTCATTAAATATAATGGTTGCTTGTAAAAGATCGCTTACAGCGATAATCAAAAACTAAATTGTTACTATGGAATGGAGTTTGGATGGACTGAGTACTGGTCTATTGAACGAGACTAACGGATGTCCGCCATTTCAACAGTCTCAATTTGAAAGGTCGACGGACGGTGACTCGCCTCCTACTAGATGGGCCCCTACAAACCGGCGTAGCGCCTCGGGCGCAACATCGGTATGGTCGGCTAAGGGTGTCGAGAGGTGTGCACCGATTTCACCATTGCGAGAAGCTTGTGAGCGGGTTTCCCAGTTATTAGGCAGACTGAGCACTTCCACCCTTTCGAGCAAGCAGCTATTGCGCTATTATTATTATTATTATTATTATTATTACTGTATGTGACGGTCGTGAGTTTGATATACTCAGGTAAAAAATAGTTACCTTCGCTCTGGTAACAAGACAAAGAGTGACGATGATGATGTCGATGCGTAAAATGGGAAAGTATCTGAGTACAAGGTTCCTCCTGGCTACCGTACTACATATATGCGAGTTTTTAATTTTTAAAATTCCTTTAAATTTTATCAAGCAAACCTGTGGGAAACCTCTACTATTAAATAAAACATCCTGAATTGAACAACCTACATTACATAAATATTCTAAATATTTTTACACAACCTATTGAGCCTTATAAAATATATTTACTATATTTCTAAACTTGAAACTTTTGGTATAAAATTGTTTTGGTTGAGAGGAATATTTTATTCGACCCTATCATGTAGTATAAGCCAATAAATTTTAAATAGCTTTGTCGGAAACGTGAATCTGGGAACTAGATAAAACAATATACACAAAAAGTCGTGCTATATAAAGAGTAATATATCTATACTAACAAATAATGCCACTTTGGTGAGTCATAAAAGGGTAGGCCTATTAATGTCACTAATTGTTGCTAATTATGGGGAACAGCTTTCACCTTGACTTGGCTTTTATAGTGTATACACACCTACTAGACTAGTAGTACACTGCGCCTATAAAATAAATAATGTAAGTATGCAACCATTACACGTGATCTGGGTTTTACTTATATAGGTGAGCGTTCAACTAAACTGGATCCTTGGATTTTCTCTAATCGATATTAAAATTCTTCAAAAATACTTTACTACTAAATAAGTACTACTTAAACTTGAATATATAGTAAAATATATATAAACGTAGATAATTAAATTACGGTCCACTCTTAAAGATACAAGAATAGATTATTTAATTTATATCGTCGACCTAGAATTGTAAAATTTAATGAAGTCATAGTCCAATGAGTGAAACAAAACGACGAGAAATGTATTAAGTAGATATGGAGGATACAAAATGTAAATTTAATAAGTAAACTCTGCGCCACTGACATATTTAGCTTCCGCAAAATAATTTATAACCTCGGACGTTTTATGCTTCCTTCCGAAATCTAAGGACACTCCACAGTTTCAGTGAGCCATACGAGGACGATTTGTCAACGTCGCTATAATAAAAGAAACATGAGAAGTCAAATTGAACGACATTACGAGGGTCAAACTGAAAGTTCTTAGAAAATCAAAAACTAAGCATTCTAGCAAGTTTTTAGTTTTATTATAACTTTTCAAAATAGCGTCCATCTACATCAATACATCGCTGTATTCGATGGAACCATTGAGAAAAGCACCTTGCCCACTCAACCCTTGTTTTGAAACGCAGCCACTGCTTCTTCGGCGTCCATAAAATGTTTTCCTCGAAGTTTTTCTTTTATTTTCGGGAATAAATAAAAATCGCAGGGTGCGAGGTCGGGGCTATACGGCGGGTGACCCAGTAATTCCACGTCTAAGGTCGCCAAATAGTCGATCGTTTGCCTGGCGGTGTGTGACGAGGCATTGTCGTGATGAAGGAGGATCCTGCTGCGAGGTCGTTTCTCTCGAACTTTTTCCAAGACAAGTGGCAAACAGTTGTTAGTGTATCATTCTGCATTAACCGTTTTCTGATCCTCTAAGACAACTGTCGCGTAATGGCCTGTCTTTCCGAAGAACGAGGCCACCATCTTTTTTCCAACACTTCGACCTCTCTTCACTTTAGTTGGCAACTTTTCGGAAGGAAACACCCACTGAGCAGACTGACTTTGGGTTTCCGGATCATAACAGTAAATCCAGCTTTCGTCACCCGTTAGTATGTCGAACACAGCATTTGAGTCACCTCCGTTAAATTTTTGGATCATTTCTCGGCACCAATCAATACGGCGGAGTTTTTGAGCCTCGGTCAAATTATGCGGTATCCAGCGGCACAAAGCTTCCTGACCGCTAAATGTTCATGGAGGATTTTGTGCACTTGACTCATACCTATGCCTAGACTTGTCCGAATCTGCTGATAGGTCACTCTTTTGTCAGTCTCTATCATACGCCGCACAACACTGATATTATCTTCAGTCGTCGCTGTAGAAGGCCGTCCCTCACGCAAATCATCGGTGAGATTAGTTCGACCACGTTTGAATTCATTAAACCAGTTGTAAACTGTGGTACGAGATGGGGCTTCATCGTGAAAAGCCAATCGAAGTCTATCATAACTTTCTTGTTGATTTATATGACATCGAAAGTCATAAAAAATCATTGCACGAAAATTTTCTCGGCTTAAATTCATTCTGACGTGCACAGACAATTTTCAATTTGCCGCCAAATCGTAAAACAAATGACAAATGAATGAAATGTATACTCAATATTATTGGTAAAGAGTTCTATTTTCAAAATTTAAACTTATTTTTTAATATAATGCTTTTAAGTTGCCAATTCTAAAAACTTTCAGTTTGACCCTCGTAGTGTAGATTTACAGGTAGGTCATTATTTTATACAAAATTTTAATTTTTATTGTTTTATTGTAATAAAGTATTATTATGGTTATTGAAAAACATTTGTAAACGTTTAAATTTTAATTTATTTTGTCAATTAACTAAGCCAATGTTTATGCGTTATGTTTAAAAGCATTTTGTACTCAGTACAGCCGCTGTAAAACTTCCACTTCCACCAAGTAGACGAACTAAAGAATAGTTTAGTCAATTACCATTGTACGTGACTTCCTAATTAATGCTCTCTAAGTTCCAATATTGTATGGGACTATTACTTTATTATCTTTATTTAATACCGACGGCTATATCATGATTATTAATAACTATATTCAATAAAAAATATTAGTTAGGGTTTATATAATTTGGTGTATGTCTTTTGTGCAAATTTTAGTGTTAAACTCTGAAATATTCGATTTAAATTCAATCTTCACCAAATAAGAAACGAATTCTTTTACAAAATTTGTAACCTAGACTTTGGAAACTTTTCAGACTCATCTTCTTTTCTCTGAAAGCATGTAAAGCCTTTGATCCCGCGCCTAACATATTTCCTCCGCTTCGATAGAATAGGACCGCCCCGTCAGTTTAGTAAAAGAACAAAATATGCAGCTGTTTTCGAAAAACCCTGTTAATGCAGACAAGATCCAAATATGAGATATTAAAGAAAAAAATGTTTAAACTCTTTGCTGATATGATTTAGCATATAAAATCATTGATGATGATTTTTTTTACAATTTTCATTTCTCCACAAATGTATTAAGATTAACATTTAAGCAACAAAAAATCCAAAGATGTATAAAAATGTTGACAACAGAAAGATATCTCGTTTTCTTAGAAGAAAATACATTTCGAGTATTGAGAACGAACTGGCAAGCGGCCAAGTGAAAGATCTAGCGCGCCTTAACGACTGCATCTGGCGACAACAGCTGACGGGGCGTAGTAGAGTCACCAAGCAGAGACTCCTAGTTGATATTGTAGATCACGACGTGTAACGCAGTATTGTTACTCTGTACCTTCGATCTTTACATATTAATTCATATGAGAGTCGTAAATTCTATATACATATATTCCGTCATGGGTGTAAAATCAAAATATACCTGGACTATCTGGTGAAGGTTTTTAAATTATATCTCACCGATTCTTATTCATTTAGATAATGATAATGCGCAGATTTTAAATACATACATAGCTTCACGCTCTATCCCTAGCGGGGTAGTCAGAGCGCCAAAGGCTGCGGTCTCTGCATACCTCTTTCGCCTCGTCCACTGTCATTAACCTCTTTATACATACTCTCCGGGGAGTCCTCATGCTTTTTATGTGGGAGGTATCTTCAATACTGTGTTTTTGAAAGTTAACCGAGGTCTCCCCTTACCTCTCTTACCACTCACTTTGCATCGTATAACTTTTTTACCATTTTTTCGTCACTCATTCTTTCGACGTGCCCAAACCATCTGAGCACGTTACAAAATAAGGTCATGAATATCAGAGACAGCATTTTTCAATATAGTCAAATGTAACAATCTCATAATGCAGTTTGAATTATAAGAAGATAAAAATATATATAATTCAGTGTTTTTCATTTTAATTTTTTTCTTTTAAAACTACTCTTGTCTCTTATATATCTGAAATCCGTACACTGGCTGTAACCGTGTAGCTGTAACAATTATCACAATTGTTAGAGCTTCTAACTGTTTCTAACGATTGCAGTTAATAATCGATTGTAAATCATCTACATAGTTAAACGGAAATCTGGAATATGAGGAATCAAAATAATATAGGACTGAATCAATCAACATAAGAGTGTATAGATCCCTACTATTAAAGTAATTTCCTTTGGTCTTTTGACATTCAAATACATTCGCTATATCAGTAAAATAAAATATCTAAATTAAACCTTTTGATCGATATTATATTAATATGAAAATATATACAAAATCGATGATTTAGTAATTTTATTATTAATTTCAAATTTTTTGTAGAAAACCCTATTTGTAGAATTATATTGGTTTCAAAGCCTAGCCGGCTATAGATTATCTATATTTTAAATATAACTTTGTCTACATAGGACTTAAAACATTCAGTTTTCTCAACGAACGGTAAATATTTACGTAACGGTACAATTTTCTTATATTCTTGGACTTTGGAGGTTGAAACTATGATTGGAATAATAATGAAAACACATATTGTGCATTAAATTATTTTTACCACGCCCAAGAAGCTGTTTAGCTGTGACCTGTGGCCGATTTATTATTCATTTGACCATTAATGTATACATTGGGAATATTATTGAGAGTGACATTAATAAACTACTTCATACTTTATTGATCCCTCACTTTTATGAATAACTAGCACTTGTTACAAATCTTCTAAGATATAACAATTCTAAGAGAAGATGACGATTGTTTCAACGTCCACTAACACATAAGGCGGCCACCCTTCAAGCTCATGATAAGTCAATTGAATAAGCCCATTACGTACATTTGGACATTTTGAAGATTAATTAAAATAATATTGTACCTTACAGAGACATAGTCCATCATATCAAAATTTAATTAAGTAATTTTAATTCTTACTTCAATTAACTTATGATTCATAGTTGTTTAATTTTGTACTGTAGAAAAACTTAAATCACTTAACATAGTAATATATGAGTATACTGTAGATACATCACAAATTATTATATCTTAAAGTTACTTAAAGTACTTAGCGTAACCTTGAAATTTTGTGCTGATAGGACGAATTAGGACTTTTGAATAGCAGCTACTAATTACACTCTGCAATTTTTTTGTCCATTATTGTTTATTTTGGACCGACCGAATACGGGAATTTTCAGATTTCTCTTGTTAAATTAAAATTCAGCTCTAAAATAGAACTAAAAAAATATTTATAACTATGATTTATATATAATATTATGGTTAACGTGTTTTTTGTATCAATAATTTTGCAATACATACAACATATAGTAACATTAGCAAGAAGTTATTAAGCTTTAATACTTTCAATGTGCAACCGTAAATGTTCGTAGAACGACGCCACCACTAATTATCCACAACTTTCCGATATCACCTGCAGCTGACTTCAATGCATGTATACTTTTGGTGAAGCGGGGTACCGACATCGAAGTATTTAGCATATTTTTTTCTGTTGTATTTGGGGCTACATTGAAACTAGTGCTTAACACTTCGTTTCCTACTTCCGTACATTTCACCACAGTTCGTCACTTCAACAAATGATTGAAGCTAATGTCCCGCATTTTTCTTATTTTTTGCCAAAGTAATGGTAAGAAAATCCATAGGTCCCCGAGTGGATCGACCTCACAGCCTCAAATCACATAGCGCAGGAAGACGTTAAAATAATATAACCACCAATCACTAATAACAAAATCAATACCCTTTCCCATCGTTTAAGCTGTTTCAGAAACACAACATAAACACACTAAACATTTAAAATATTGTTTTGACTCACAGTGTAAAACGCCACTAATATCTTATTTAATAGATATTTTTTAATGTACGCTCATTACATTTTTATGATATGTATAATTAAAAACTCACAGACTCATTATGAACATAAATACTGACTCTGAACGATATTTTCATTTAAAACTTGTGATATTATTGAAGTTGAAACAAGTCGTTAAGTTTAATATTGCTGAAATAACTTCTAAAATCTCATATACTAGAAACAAAGTACAAGTAAGTAGGTCTAACTTTGGGCTAAAACCGGGCTTATGTATAAGACTGAAAATGAATAAGCTTAAACAGATTAAGACAGAATTATTGTAACTATTTGGCTAAATTTAGTATAATTATATAACTTAGAAATCAATAAAAATAGAAAATCTAAGTACCTATTTAACTATTAGAAGCGCCCGTTACTTCATCTATCTAACAGATACTTTGAAGCAGTTCCGTCATACTTTGACTATTAAATAACTTTTTTCTTTACAAGCCAATTTAAATAAAATGAAGTCTAAATATTGAGTGAACTGTATTTGTGTTTTTGAAGGCTTTATACGCACAGATAACAAAAAATATATAAATCATTGTTTTGGATTCGATTACGGCTGCAATTAGATCGCTAACATTGTTATTATATTTATTATGTTAAAGCTCAAGCGAAATTATTTTCATAGTAAACATGTACTCGTAGATATCTTAAAAGAGACTTATTTGACAATAAAATTACCACCATTTTCTGCTAATAAAGCTTTCATTAATGACTATGGACATTAAACAATAAACTACATAACAAGTTTGATACTAGTGAATTAGTACAAGGAAATGTCAAAATTCTAAATTGTACAAATATTTGTGTTATTAATAGGGATGTTTCTTTTTTTAAAATAAAATCATAATATATAATGATTCATGTTTACATTTAATAGATACTGTTGTGTGTGAGTCAGTATCATCGTTCCGGAAACTAGATCTTAGCTTTATATCCATCAGGAGGAAATACCATGTGTGAGTAACACTACCTACGACGTGACGTACGTTGTTACTGGCGACCACAGAATACCAGCGTTGAAGCTCATTAAACAATAGTTTCAACACAAGCTGAGTGGTTTACCATTTTGGGCATCACATTATTTTTGTCTTTTGTTACTTTATATATCTTTGTTAATGATATGTACAATGTGTATGTCCAAATAAAGATTTTTTTATTTGATTTGATTTTAAATATTACAAAACCACTCTCGAGGTACAGGAGGTGTAACTCCAAAACGTTATTATGGGTAAAATATAAAGAATGAATTTCTTATCAATTTTTAATTTTTATTCTTTCTTTTAAACTACAATAACTATAACAAAAAAGAACATTTCATTAAAATATTCTATCATAAGAATATTTTTTTTTAGCTTTACGCTTTATCAGGAACTTACTGCAGGAACCATACGAACCTAGTGTCAAGACTCTCCATTGCTCAGACTCTGATTTTTCCGCCCCCGTAGACATTGCGTGTTGAGTGGCGAAACTCAACGCCGCGCTTTGCCCAGTTTCCAGAGCGAAGAAAATGGAAAATAGAAAAATCCATCTTCTCCGAGTGGGAATCGAACCCACAAACCGCCACGTTTACAGGCAGTTTATTTTCATACAAAATAAACTTTTTATCTTGTTCCTCACCCTTAGTCTCCAAATACTAGACATCGGTCTCGATCCAATCGATGCGGTTTAATCGTCTTGATTAAATAATTACAAAAATGTACTTATTACCTAACGCATAACATTGGCATCTAAAATCTCTGACGTAATGTATCTCATTATACATATTCCACAGTCAAAGTGTCTTAAATCTGTGTACAAATAAAGCAATCTCCCTAAGTTATTATGAGATTCAAGTTAATTAATTTTAAAATGTATTATGAAGGAATACTTCAAACAACAAAATTTTGTTTAAAATACCTATATTGAATTCTGAAATTCAAATTATATATAAATTCTTAATTAATTTATAATTGCTTTTAATGTTTTTACCATATATGATTAAGTTCCAAGTAATAAAATGTATCTTCTACTAGCACACATACAAACATGTATAAAATTGTAAATAATAAATTATGTTTTATACTATTCATAAGAAAATCATACTTGTCATATATATCTGACATTCTATGAGAAATGTGTCTTTTTTACATTCAGCCTGAGGGCGTTTGTACGCCAACAGACACATCTCGTCACTTCGTGTCACACTATACAGGTCATGGACGTAAAGATAACGTCAGTCGCAGAAAGAAATGTCGCCAGCGTGTTGTAGACGTACAATGCACCGCTTGATTAAAAATATTGTATACTATGTTACTAGTATATTAATTATTTTTATATTATTTCAATAAATAGCTGCCATTGCAGTTTTAAATTATGAATACTAAAACTCAAAGCCTACTCAAGTGATTTCTATATTTATAACGTAAATACTCCCTCAGTGTTTAAAAGCGGCTAAAAATGGTAAGTTTCGCCGCTTTACATCACCATTTTCAATTAGATAAAACGAAGAGAACATTTTAGCTAAGTGAACCTACTACCCATTTTCTTAGCCGATAAAAGTTTTTTTGCTGAATACATTCTTTATAATATGGCCATAAACGCTGTTAAAGGCCAATTCGTGAAAGAGGTTCTTTGTAAATTTACGATCAGCAACATATGGCGGTAATCGTTTAATCGATGTGAGTTCAATTATTCAACATTGTATAAAATCTTTGGCCATAATACATAAAGTACCTGCAGTGAATGCTTAAACTAATAATATATAATATTACTTATATTTTCTATCACTTCAAATTCTGTTAAAGGCACAACTGTCTTTTTCATTGTTTTCTAGTGAGAACCAAACTTACGACAAGACCTCGTTTTTGTAATTAAAATAAGCGTCCTCGTGAAACTAACTAAATTTAGTATCGAGTGCGACTTTACGGTAATCGCACTACATCTTACAATATAAAGTAAATTGTTAAAAGCTCGAGCTTTACAAATTAAATAACGATCTTTCTTACACCTTTCGTTAAATGTTCTCAATTTGAACTAAATTTGTGCGAAGCTTAACTTTATTAAGCGTACCAATAGGTACGTCAACACTAGTTGATTTTAATTATTATTCTGATGATGATATTTTTAATTATATTTTTAACTATAATTAAGTTTATATTAATTTTGAATTTAGTTCTTCTTGGTGGTATATAAAGATAACAAAATGTTCTTGCTTTGTAGTTATAGTGTGGCGGTGAGTCGGTTTAGAGAAAAAATATCACTGCACAAGGTGTTTGTATCTCTCTATTGGTTTACTTACAAGTGAAGTTGAATTAAATAAATTTCATGACAATAAAATAGTAACACATCTTAACACTATCTGTGTTTAAGCTGCGTGAACAATACTCTTTTATGTCACCTGTATAGGAAACTTACTTATGCTATCTTGTTACACGTTATGACTGATATGTTTCATTACAGACATACATTTATTCTTCAGCTTCACATATAATTTTCCAGGACAAGACACTCTGCTCTCCTCTTTTCAATTCCAGAGACTTTGGGATATGCAAAGTTTACTTGTACACCGATTACAATTCATTTATACAAAACCATTAAATAACGACGTAAAAGCTGAATGCACACCTAATGTATACGATGCCGGTTATAGACGTACACGCCTTTTACGCACGTGTGCTCCAAATATAGCCGCATCTTATGTTCCGTCCAGCCACGCGGAATCATAAGTAATTGCAAACATACTCATTTATTTTCATAACATACCTTGTGTATTATCTTTTTTGGAGATCATCGTAGCGAGGTGAGGTTTAATACACCAATAACACTGTTAGTATACTTTTCTTAAGGATTGATTTAAATTATAAAATTAAACAATATTACGTTAATTTTTACACATAGCTAAGTATATAAAGATAAATTAATGTCCGCCTTTCATAGAAATTAACGCAGCGCTTCACCCTGTTACCAGAACGAAGAAAATGAAAATAATCTATTCTGACAGAGTGGGAATCAAATCCATAACCACAACTTTTACAGTCAATTGCTGAGCCACTGTGATGGCTCCTTTATACTTTTATTATATTATATTCCATAGTAATCAATTAGGAAGGAAACTGGAAGTTGGATAATCTGGACAGGTTTTCTCCACCTCTTCTGCTTTGCGGGGAAAGCGTCAAAAAAAACTCTTTTTGTTCACGGGATAAGCTAAAATAAAAAATAACAAATAATTCCTGTATCTAGCAAAACATATATAGAATAATATATAAATATCAAAAACTGAAACTGAACGAGTTCGTGGAAGCATCTACGTTTATTTTAAATTTATATAGCTAGAGTGAATTCACATCTACAACTGTCGCGTTCAGTCAAAGATATTCCATAAATGTCATAATGACGTCAACAAAACTTTAACAATGTATAGATGAGTGCCAATTAATAATGAATTTGGAAAATTATGTCAATTTCAAAGTGTATTACAAGAAGAAAGGACAAAAGGTATTAATTACCATATTATGAGTATCGTGTCATCTTGAATTTATAACTATCGGAACGCTATAATTATAAAATTGAACTAAATGGAATTTATCATAATCTTTTTTATACTTATTATTTATAGTTAGTTATAATAAATTTTTGTATATAATTAAATATATAAATATGTATGGCAAATACAGTATTTAAAAAATAAACTACATTTAGATTTAATATTTCTATGCATAAATCAAAAAATACCTCATTGTAAGCGTCACATGACTATCCTATAAAACGTAATAGGTATATACTTAAGTCCCCACAAAAGTTTCTAATATAGCAACGTAGATTGAACCGTCTATAAACTGACGAAAGGCATAGCTCCCTTTTAGGACCCTTGACTTTATTATTCATCTTATGTAAGCAAAATATATCGCAATGGGCAGGACATAAAAATCTAATTTGCTCAATTTACATACACGAAACTTTACTTTCTACAAATTAGCTACTCCGAGCGACTATTAACTCGTAGAAGTACGTAGATTTACCATAAATTTAAAAACAATCTTCAAGAAGTTACCATAAAGTTTTCAGGCAGCTTACCCACGCTGAAAAGTTTGGTTTATGTACTACATATTATTGAAATAATTAATAGTATGTAATACTTTTAGTAAAAAATACAATTTCCTATAACTGTAACATAATGTTGTAATAATAGTGTAACTGTGCCATTGTAGTACATTAGTACTGCTTCCAACGCGTGTAACACGTGCAATATCAAGGACTTGGGCTGAAATGGGAGAACTAGGTTGACTCTTGACAGTAGAGAGGATCTACCTGTATGCGCAAAGTAAAATCATCTCCACTGCTTTAAGCAAAATCTAAAGTGCAATAGCTTTTCAGAAGATTCTTGAGCAGTCCCATGAATTTGAACAGATTTATTATTCGATTCCTTTTCCGGTTACATTAAATTCATGACTAACTTAGTATTAAAAAAAATTTCTAGGTCCAAGACCACAAATGACAAAAAAAGTAACTTTTATAGTAACATTGCACTGTCTGACAGTCTGTCAAGAATAATATCTAAATAACGCGGATGAGTCAAATTAAAATTAATATCAAATATATAGTAATAAAAAAACGTAAACAAAATTAAAAAGATACGAGCATACATGCTGTTTGTATGATATTGGGCGCATAACCAATGTATAAAACATTAAACACATATATTGTGTTCAGTCATGTCCTTTTATATTTTGAAGCATTAAAAATTATTTGGCAATCAAAAGTTGTAGCGAAAATAATTGCTGTGCAACAAATTCTAATATATTCCAGTTTGTGTATTATAAAAGTAGTGTGAGCATTTTTTACACAAACCAAACATTATAGCTACACTCTAGGGCCTTTTGATGTTAGAGAGAAACGTGACTAAAGTATGTCGTTGGCGCTTTGTATACGTGTGGTTAATATGAGAAGTACTAATATTTGAACAGGCACAATTTACATATGAGGAAAATTTAGTGATAAGTCCTTCCATTATCATTATGAAAAAGTTATCCATTACTAAGTGACAGACTGACATGCAGAACAAAATTATAACTGCTTGCGCGTAATGAAGTTTGCTATTTAGATTAAAGAAATCTAAATAGCGTTAGAGTAGAAGAGCGCTCAAGGAGGATTTGGAAAGCATTGTTATCTTGGAGCGGTCAATGTGTCAAAAAAATTTTACCTTCTGTACAAATATATCCAAACGCATTACTTACTTTTTACAACAATAAAAAAATACTTTCATTTTTTTAGATATTACCTTAAGAAATGCTATCATTACGTATTGGTTTAAGCAACTGAGCAGAATATATACTTTTTTGTATATTAACACATCACCACATCACGTAAATGACATCGAACCAGAAAAATAAAAAGTTTTAGAAGCATTATCCAGACGCAACATATTAATATAACGTAAAGAGGTATTACAAGTTTATTGCACTATTTAACTAACTTACAAAATTCTCCAAAATCTCATTACTAATAGTATTTGATAAGGCGGGTCTGCCTACAGGAGACACAGCTATTATCATAGTCGTGTCTCTAGGGACAGCCCTATGTTAATTTAATGACGGGCACGTACATACGTTCGTAGAATAATTAATCATATTGTTATTAAGAGTGTTTGCTTACATTGCAATATTATTCAAAATTTAGTTATAATTATTTCAAAGCCTTAAGTACAATTTAAATGGTAATACGTATATAATTCATTTTTTTATTCTATCGTAATAAAATCGTCATTACTTCAGTAAATATCATTGTCTTTTGACAGAAATGTCTTTAAACTTGGTTCTCGTAATATACTACGTATAGAAACGTAATCAATAAGTAAAAATTTAAAAACATTGACCATAAATTTTCATCTAGAAATATTAACGATATTTCCTTTTCATAATAAGGAGATGATAGTAAAACAGTACTACTTTAAGCATGTATAACAGCTTGGAGTTATAAATGTTTCCGGTCTGTACAAACTAGTTTTTAATATGACCCGTCTACACTCCAGATTTAATATCGGTGTGAAAGCCAGTGAAGCTGCACTTGACAACTCTTGCATTTAAAATGCATATCCTCAAATACTATTGTTGTGTTAGAAGCTAGCTAGTTAGTAGGATACACATATTGCTGTGGGAGCTTATTATGTTATTTTAATGAATGTTATTTTAATGAAATCTCTTTAAATCGTTTTTATAATATAACCATAAAACGTACAAGTTTTGACATCTCGTTTGACGTTTGAGAACGTAGTATTGATGGTACTGGATAAAACGTAAAAACCTTGATTGGATTCTTCCTTGAAAAGCATGTATGAAGAGGCTAATAATAGTAAATTCTAGGTATTCCACTAAGGAATACCTAGAATTTACTTTCTTCATGGAACGTAAAGCGATAAAAAATTGAATCAAATTGACTTCTTGAACAAAGCAAGCTAGTTGTATCAGAAATTAAGAATAATTTGATAAACCGTGCTTCAAATTCAATAATTAAACACCATTTTACCATCTTGGCGCAGAAACGTGGCGTCTACCTGTAAACGTGACGGTGTGAGGGTTCGATTCCCACCCAGGGAAGATAGATTTTGGTATTCCTATTTTCTTCGCCCTGGAAAGTAGGCAAAGTGCGGTGTTGACTCTCTCACTCAACACGTAATGCCTCAAAAGAAACGGAAAGCAGGGACTAAGCAACGGAATATTTTAACATTAGGTTTCTATGGTTCTCGCAGCTCCCTCTGTCTACCCTGCCATGTGCGGGATAAAGTGTGAAGACATAAAAATTAAATTACAGTCTAATGATATAAGTATACTTTACAAATTTATGAAGCTTTCACTTATTATTTTGCGATTTACATTCTATTACTTATCTGTCACAATTTATGATGTTACGCGTTAAGGATCGGTCATGTCAGAGCAGGAAAATTTGCATAACCATTTCAATCTATGGTATATAGTTTGTCATACAAATATTAAATACAGTATAAAAATGTACCAATTGAGACTTATAAATCTTGGTACACTATACGCAAAACTGGTTAATAATATATAATTAGAAATATCGAATATTACAAGATAAATTTAATATTAGTAGTGAAATTCGAATTGTATAGCTGACATGAACTATCCATTAAATTTATTTGAGAACACTATTGTTATAGTTCATTTTACGTCAACTTATTATAATATGTACGTATATGTACATTCTATACACGATTTCCCGTTTTACGTAATAAAAAAAGCCCTCTTATTGAGCAATCACTACGATAGTTTCAACCGGAACAGATACATTACGTGTCAATAAATTTGAATAATATATATATATATATATATATATATATATATATATATATATATATATATATATATATATATATATATATATATATATATATATATATATATATATATATATATATATATATATATATATATATATATATATATATATATATATATATATATATATATATATATATATATATATATATATATATATATATATATATATATATATATATATATATATATATATATATATATATATATATATATATATATATATATATATATATATATATATATATATATATATATATATATATATATATATATATATCTACTACTTTAATTGCCAACATTAAAGCATTTGTTAAGTAGTCGTACGTTACATTTTACCAAGTAAAATGTGTCGATACATAAGACTATATATAAAAACAAACAATCAATTATTGAATTCGTTATTACTTATTTTTAGTAGTTAAAATTAATCGCATATATTTCAATTCATATATTATAAATCAAAGACATAATAAAAATAGACAGTAATAGAAGGCAATAACTTTTAATTGTATTAAGTAGGTAAATAATATTAATGAGAAGAAACAACTTAGCTTTCCATGGGTTCACCGTGCGGGTGCCGGGCCCATCGAGTTGTAGGAAGAGGAGCTCCGAGCAGCGCTTGGCACTTGCGACCCAAATGTAGGTTTAAAGGGCCCCTTTAAAATGCATTAACGCTCACTTTCACTGTCCGAGCTCCTCCTACTACGTAACCAAATTTTGAATGATTCTACCAAAGCCGCCTTCGAAGTGCGTTCTAGAAATGAATTTGTGATAGTTCTAGACAAGCCGAGATCTTTTAATAAACTGTAGAGAGATTTCGCTGTTATACCTCTCGCTCCTACTTGAACCGCATATAAGCTCGCTCTAAACCTATTCCTGGTCAGTTCGTTTGTAAGATCGAAATACTTATTGAGTTTAAGGTGGTGACTCTTCGGGATATTTGTTTCCCACGGAACTGTAAGTTCTACCAGTACTACGCGTTTTAGGCTTCGAGAGTAAAGAAAAATGTCCGGTCTGGCTGACGAAACACAAATATCCTCAGGGATTCTATACTGTTTCGCATACGTGTCCATCACAAGTGTCCAATCAGGAGCTCGATCTAATATGGAGAAAGGTTTTTGTGTAGGTTTTTTATAGATACAAGAAAGCAATTTAAACGTAGTATACAGAGAGAATGATACAAAAACATACATACCTACAGAATATTGCTCGAAACTAACATTTTGTTATCAATATATGTACAAAAAGGTTAGTGACAATTTTCCTTTCATAATAAATCTTATTCTCTGGAACAATGGCCGCAAGCAACGTCACCGTTACACTGTAATTAATTATTTCGTCATTTGTATATAAGGAGTAGTTCAAATCAGTATACAAACGTAATGAACTGAATTTATTTTGAACCTTGGAAAGTATTTATTGAGATTTCTATTTTTCTTCTTTGGTTATGGAAAGTCTAGTCTCGTCTAGTTCAATGACTTGTCACATACTCCTAAACTATCCTCAAAAAAAGCTTTCTACGTTATCCGAGCAAATAACACTGTGTAAGCTATATAATATCTGTGAAGGAAATAAATTTAATTTTTTAAGAGAATGAACTTAGACACTCGCTCCGCCTCGATAGTTGAATTCCGTTACCCACGCAATTTCTTAGAATTAGTATTGTACTTATAATTCTTTATATTTTCCTTTCAAATCACTTTGTGGTAAGTAACTGGTACGCGTCTCGATATGGCTAAAAAACATTGTTCTCGCATAATTTCGATCCTGCGGTAATTCCGGGATAAAATTCAATTAATAAATAAGTTAAAAAAATAATTTAACCAAGCATTACTCCTTCATTCATTGCCAAATTTCTTGCATCTTCTACCAGAAAGTTTGATAACAATCGTTTCGGCTGTTCTAGAGATTGGCCCGGACAAACGAAAAGATATAATAGACATACAAATATAAAAAAAATATAATTTAGGTTTTAATAGCGTATAAATAAGTATAGATACTCAAAAACCTAGTTATCATCAGATGAATGAAAATTATATAAGTAGGTATATCTTTAGAAAATAATATATTAACGTGTTTTATGAACAAATTGCCTTAACAGAATGTATGTTCCTAACGTTCAAACGTAGAGGTACGAATCCAAATATCATTTGTATGTTCGAGCGTTCTAAAAATATTTTAAAAGCAATAAAAATAATCTGATGGAATTATACTAAGCTTTGTAGGCTCAGTTTATTTCATCAAAATATCGCTCGCAGCTCATTTGTTCTCGGTCCTTGACAACACAAAGTCTTATTACAGTAGCACAAACAATATATTGAAATCAAATTATAAAAAAAACGCTTCATGTTAGATTTTCCTTTAATACTGTGAAAAAAATATAAAAGTAGATAATAAGTGTACATACTAACGAAAAGGAAAAATTTTTAGTTATCAATTTGCTAAAATTACAATTTTCACCAAATTTATATCAAAAGCTTTAATTTAAGCTCTAATATATTGAAAGCTTAAAGTTACATTTCATGCGTGGTTTAACTTGTAAATAAAGTTGTTCATCGAAAACTGGTCACTACAAGCACTTGAATTTAAACTTTAAATTTTAGATTTAACTTACAAAGTCGTGGTCCTAAAATTCAACTTACAAACCATTTTACATTACTTACTAACGTTAATAACCTTTAACTCACATTTTAGTATTTGCTTTTAAAAAGTTTGGTCCTGCCATTTCTACATTCGTTTATTAAAAAAACTTTATAACTGTACATAAATATTGAGAAGTTCTTTGAAATAATTAGCTATCTGGCTAAATAATACTTGGCTTCGCTGCGTTGTCAATAGCAGTTTTACGTCGTAGTCGTTCAGTAATTACGATAAAAACTTCTCAAACACATTATTGCTTTAACAGTTATTCATAATATATTAACTATTACACCTCGTAGCAATAAAATGGAGAAAATTAGCTTACATATTTAAATCGTACAAAATTTTGGCAAACGTTAGTTGACGTTTGTGTTGACGTTGCTGTGCATCATTACTTTAGTTTCCAATTAATAACAGCAATAAATTCCTCCTTTTATTTCATTGACGTATGAAAGTTCAAGTTCAAAAACATCTCATAACGAATCATATCACGAAGCTAATTGTTTGAAATAAGGAAATAAAAAAATTGTTATAATATAGTAATATTGTAAATACTTTATGTACGTGCGTAGCTTCTGAGTATAAACCTATTTATATGTTATGTTATTAGGCCTGAGAAGGATAGATTAGGGCTTAAATAGTTCTTAAGACCGAATCGTCTTACCCATCGAACCGTCGAACCATAATAGACTAGCTTAATTACATAAATTAATGGAATGCCTCCACATTAAAAATTGACTAACCAATTATAGTCAGTATTGACATTTGACATATAGGTATATGTCTAAAACATCTTTTAAAATCTGTTAGATGAGATATCTAAAAAATCCTAACTTCACTCAAACACAAAAATTGCTGCGAACACCAAAGAATTAAGTTAAAAAAGATATAAAAAAAATCTATATAAAATATAATTCATATGAAAAAATTAAGTTAATATTTTGAATACAATGTTATGGCCTGATTTAGAATCGTATATTTTTTTATTTTTTTTTATTGAAAATAACAAAATGAGCAAAATATATATTACTTTCATGAGATCAAATAGCAAAGGATGTCCAACTGTCTGTAACCAAAACATAGTGTAGCTGCAAACCGTGACCGCAATAAATTGCTTCTCCACAGTGACATATTGATAATCCACCCGTTGCTTCGAGCCGTTTGCCTTTACACTGTTCAATATGGCGAGATCCTACTTACTGGAGCTGATGTGACCTTTAGACGACAGTGACATAGTGATACGAGTGCATCTCTCTCTAAAGCAAGAGAAGGGGAGGGGATTCAAATTTATAATTCGTAATACACAAAGTTTCTATTTCACTATATATGATTTCTTAATACTATTTGTTAACTAAATAAAATTACAAATTTACAAAAGCAAAATTATATGTAATTTTTAGATAATGTTACAGTTCAAGAGCTTTACATTACATGATTCACAATGAAAAAAGAATTTCATAGTAATCTGACACTTTGCATATTTATTATCATTATAGAAAAATTTAAAAAATCATCGTATTTATATTTTTAAGAATTTATATATTTAATACCAAACCATACCAAATATATATCAAGGGAAAGCGATAAGACAAAGATAATGGTATTATTCAATTGATAGTTTTATAAGAATAGTTGATTCAAATGCAGTAATTGAAATGTCACAGTCCCACAAATCGTGACCGCAACAAATCGTTCCGACTAGCACATAGCCGGTGGTCGAGCTCTACGTTCTAAATATATGAGTTTGTACAAGAGTAATGTGAAGTTAGGTAGGACTAACCGTTAATAGTATGGGCGTATAAAAAATTACTATACATGCTTATTTCATAGTTTAATGCATACTAGTAGACTCGGTCACGTGTTGCTGATAAACGGGAGCGATAGTAATCAGTTATGGATGTAATTTTTTTTACAAAAGCTAACATCAACTTTAAAGTTAAATTCAATAAATATGTGCAACGTCAGCAATATTTAGTATTAAAAGTAAAATAACTATTGCCGTGATTTGCATTAACATAGATATTAATTAAACAAAACATCTCATGTCACGAACAGAATAAGGGTAACCATACAGTAAGACTTCACGGCAAAACTTGCACTATCATGTTTTAATTTCACAAACTTTCCGAAAATTTCACAAACGCTTGTATGTGTAGAGAATGATATAACTATGTTCTACGCTTCAACTGACGAAGCTCAATGTTAAATTATAAAAGTATCAAGAATTAAAGCTTAAAAAACAGGCGACAGAAACTTATCTCAGCTTTCTTCTACTAAAAGAATTTGAACAAAATATGAAAATACAAATAGTGACTAAATAATTGTCTTTGGTAATTAAGTTTACGAATATTTTTATTATATATGTATAATGTATGAACATAATAGCGATTCCACTCCACATACACGCTATATTTTTAGTTTCATGTTTTATGCAGGAACCATGGTATCCTAGTGTTAAGATTTTAGAGGCATTGTGTGCAGAGAGGCGGAACTCAACGCCGCGCTTATGTAATCTAGTCAGAAGGAAGAAAATGGAAATTAAACAATCCAATCACCTCAAGTGGGAACTGACGACACTGCGCCTGCGTCCTCTAGGTCCTAAAAACTGTCAATTTTAATATTAAAACATAAAAGACTATTTTGAGGACCGTCGTAGCGCAGAGGCGCAACGTCTGCCTGTAACGCGACGGTTACTGGGTTCGATCCCCAGTCGGAGAAGATGGATTTTTCTATTTCCATTTTCTTCGCTCTGGCATCTAAGGCAAAGCGCGGCGTTGAGTTCCGCCACTCAACACGCAATGCCTAGAAAACGGCGGAAAGTGGGGACGGAGTAAGCAGGGACTAAGTAACGGAGTGTCTTAACACTAGGTTCTTATGGTTCCTGCAGTTCCCTCTGCCTACCCTGCCATGTGCGGGATAAAGCGTGAAGCTAAAAAAAAAAAAAAAAGACTATTTTAAGACACTTGAGCAAGAAATGCTTAAAATATACACTTTCAACATTCCCTTGATGTTTTTTGCATACGAATGTTCAATAGTAACGTACGAAAACAATCTTTTTATATACGTCTTCGCAATGTCAGTGTACCGTCAAAAAAACGTTTCAGTTGGAAATGTTTATTTCAATTCACCTGCCATTCCTTACAACAAAGAATGAATTCCCTCATTGCTGAATGCTTTGTGTGGAGTTGTAAGTATCATCCCTTATCTTTCCCTGGTCGGAATATAAAATAATCCGATATCGTTCGAGGAAATGAAAAATTACGCTCGGTCGGTTTCTACATTGATTTTTATATGTATTTTTACAAAAAAATAGAGATAAAGATAAAGAACTGTTTCAATTTAGGACTAAAATTTAAGATTCACATTTTGTGTTTTATACCTTTTGCTTTTTTGAACATACATGTTTATTAATTTATTCAGTCATCGGAGGCATTGTGGAGCCGAACAAAATATCAAAGTAGTATAAATATTTATATTCTACTAAGAAAGACATAGTATAAACCAATCAACAGTCAAATTGTTATATATCAAGCGAAAATGGAAAATTAAACTAATTATATACAGATTCTTTTTTCTTATCACAACATATCGAGAAAACTGTTAATAAGGTACAAAAAATAACTAGGGACATCTCTACGATAAAAAATAATTTCCATTACTTAAATATGATATTGCAATTATACTTTTTACCCATAAGTCTTTTTAGAAAACAAATTACGAATCAGCATAATCGGCTTAATTTAACAGTTTAATTTCGACAAAAACCTCTACTCTTTTTTTTATGTATTTCATTGATTCTTTTATTTTTTTTCCAGATATTGAAGCGATTGAGTAAAAGCAGGTACGATCTCAGTCTAATTAAGGCCACCAGATGCTGTGTAATGGCATCTTGCTGTGAACAGAGTGGTTATAGTTTTTAGAATACTCTTGTGATTAGTCTCTCCAGCACGCAACGTTTTGAATTCAGACAGCGGAGAATAGAGATCTTGGCACTTTAACTGTCTGCAATTCTATCTATACTATGTATAGAAGAAAAAACGTAAAGGTAAAAATACAAAGTTTATGCAAATTTCTCGAACTCAATGATAGTTCGCGGTTTTGTAACTCCGTCTTACCATCAAGCAGATAACCTGCATCTATGTAGAATGCTAAGAGCCGGATTCTGGCAAGTTTGGATGAAATGGCTTCGAATTTTATTATTGATATTTTTAAATTTGTTCTTGACATTAGCTAATACGACTTTTACATTAATATAATGCTTAGATTTTTTTTCTATTTTAAAGATTTAAAGACACGCACTTATATGTAAGTTTAAATACTTATATATATATAATTAATTTACTTATATTTATGTAACATACAAGTATTTTGTGGTTTTTAGAAAGATTTTCTTTGTTATATTATTATAAGTTTTAATGCTTCATAATGTAATGAGATTAATATTATTGTTAACAATTAAATTTTGGCTTCAGCCAAGAGATAAGTACCGATTCGAGACATAATACAAGATAATTACTTTCAGGGAAAACGTTTAAGTTATATTAAATAATAAAAATTCCAAGATAACATGTTAGTTGAAAGATTTTTCCACAATCGTCAAAACCAATGAATATAGTTTCAATTTATTTTATTTTACTATTTAGTACAATAATTTAGAGTAAAGTAATTTACTCCTATCTAAGATTTACGACCTGAAAGTTAACCTCAGCGTCAGGTAAATACCAAAGTAGCAAATTTTAATTAGTTTATAAAATGTGACTCGACATTTTTAACGATACTCTTTTTAACAAAAGTTGCAAGAAATTGGATGTTTAAAGAGCGTAATGTGAAACCTGATTTATGTGCGGAATTTCTTAAACAAGTTAAACTTAATTTTCAACTTAAATTCACTACAATTCATATTCAATTTTCTAACGAAGTAAATTATCTAGATACTCTTTAGTTTGTTTTGTTACGAAATATTGCTAAAGAGAAATTAAACGGCAATATTTTGTAAAGATGCCCAACATCCATAATTCTAGTATTACTGATCGCCATCGTTACGAATGCAAAGCCCTTTCATAAAAGTAGGCTTTCAAAATAGGTCATATAGAAAGCATTTGGATAAGAATTTGGCTGAGCAGTTATCTGTTTTACTTTGGAAAATTTGTTTTATATAACCACAAATGCGATGTTAGTATATCAACCAACTATAAGTTGAGAAAGAGCACTTTCAAATAATGTGAACACGTGAAAGTCAAACAACAAGCAATGAGCATAAAATTACTTTAGACGTAATCTCATATTTCTGTGTGAGTTTTTCAAGAGCTATTTGCTTTTTATTTCACAAGTTTCTGGACACAAATGAATATTTTCTCCGCTTGATTTCGTTTAAAATAGAACATGTATAACATTTACTAGTAAAAACATCGATTTTCATTTTGATAGCGGTCTTAGAGCAATGTCATAATTGTTTTTATGATTTGAATGTGTGAATCCACACCGAGGATAGAAAATATACTTAAAGAATAAGCATATAAAAATTTGAACGCAGCGGGACTCGGACAGCGGGTATGTCATAATTACTTATTTAATATTTATATTACAAAGATTTTTTCATTTTTGTATAAAACAACATGTTCATTGATTTAATTTTTTTTAGTTTAAAAACAATAAGCGATTAGAAGGGATCCATTAAGAAATCTATCCTTTATTAAATTTTCCCGACATGTAAAAAATGTTATATACAACGCGGTAACCATAGAACTTTAAAAACCTTAAAAAACGTAGAACAAACGACAACAAACAAACACAACAAATATATCACTATAGCGTTGATATTATAAAAATAATAGATAAATAGTTAATTTATAAGAAAACCAACTTATTTGAAGTGAACAAAAATTCAATACTTTTCATAATAATTAAAGATTGTCTGCAAGTATCAAATAAAATAGGTGTAAGTTATATCGTCGATGGTTTAATTAAAGTATAACATTAATTGTGCTCACAACAAGCCGCTGCTGCCGCCGCCAATGTAATTTACGCCAATTTTTTATTAAATATTATGTCTACAATATCCATCTCACCTATCTGCCTGCCTACCTCCTTCTATTATTCGCCCATTTTAATAAACAACGATAACCCTACGTGAGCGATACTGATAAAATTTCCAAATACAAGTGGGCTTTTAATTGTCATTAGCGTTAATTTTAAATATATTTATATATTAAATAGTCTGCAACTTCTTGACTATAACCTATTAAGTGCATTTTTTATGTGCATTTTAAATTAGTCTTTATCATTTGGTAATAAAAACATACGTTAGAAGCTAAGTAAGTGTACGATGTATGATACTAAGATGTACGTTATTAACGATAACATCATCATCACCACTTATTATCAGATAATAGACTCATATTTGGCAGCGTAATAAATACTGACCAGAAAGGAATATGCTCAGTTTATTTAAACTCGCTAAGGAAAGACTTGTGAGAAGAATAAGGAAATTGAAACGCAATAAAATTTAACGATTTGTGTACTTACTGAAAAATATTTTTGTGTTCTTAGTATGGGATAACTTTAAGATTATTGAAAAAAAAAATATGAAAAAAATATTGAAAGTTAAAGTAAAGTTATAGAGGAGGTGAATGAAGTATGTTATGATGGTGGCGTTTAGCACCACGCCCTCTCTTGATACCGCGCTAGTAATAAAACATGAAGTTAGTAAAAAATGATGAGGAGTTTTTAATTTAAAATAAGATTAACAACAATATAAGTAAATAATATTTTCACACAAACTGTTATTGTATTATAAATTCTTTTAATCTTGACATAATTTGAAAATTTTTAAAATATTTAACGTTAAAAATTAATAGTTAAACTGCTTATTTATAAAACCTTATAAATATATCAATTGTAATCTTTCTATGTCACTTTGTTGTCAGATTTATTTTGTTTCACAGAAGCCTCATTAGTTACCATGCAACGTGTTGCATGTTTATTTTTAGGTTTTTCGTTACGAGCTTAATTTATAGCTGTTACATTGTATTGTAAAATATAAATTCTATGTTATGAGGACCGTCGTGGCGCAGAGGCGCAACGTCTGCCTGTAACGCGACGGTTACTGGGTTCGATCCCCAGTCGGAGAAGATGGATTTTTCTATTTCCATTTTCTTCGCTCTGGCATCTAAGGCAAAGCGCGGCGTTGAGTTCCGCCACTCAACACGCAATGCCTCGAAAACGGCGGAAAGTGGGGACGGAGTAAGCAGGGACTAAGTAACGGAGTGTCTTAACACTAGGTTCATATGGTTCCTGCAGTTCCCTCTGCCTACCCTACCATGTGCGGGATAAAGCGTGAAGCTAAAAAAAAAAAAAAAAAAAAAAAAGAAATTCTATGTTAGTGATTTAAATCACATCCCTTGTATTTGCCAAAACATATTTAATTTCTTAAATTTTTTATAATTCTCTTTTTTTAAAAAAATAATATTATTATTCAGATTTGTCCTACAAATATTAGTATAAATGTAATTGTAAACATAATATTTTAAATTATACTTATTTTTAAAAGAATTAATAATATAAAAAAAACCTCTACTTTACTAAAAGTAAAATCCTATCCAGTACTCCCTATATCGTGTATTCCAAAAGATTTACTAAAAGCTTCGTATTTGGAACGCTGACACTCAGTAATACTCGTCGATGATTTTAGGAGGCTGTACTAGATGTTTTTGTTAATTTTCTTGATGAATTAGGTCTTAAAATATCTGAAACTAAGTCTAAATACTGTATTTTTAGCAGAGGATACCGAAGAACAAATATTAATTTAAATATTAATAATATGCTTATTAGTGGTGTGGACTCATATAAATATCTAGGTGTGTGGTTAGATAAATCTCTTCGTTGGAATAAACATATAAAAGAAATTGTTGAAAAAACGCAACGTATTCAAAATTTATTACGAGTTTTGGCTGGGTCAACTTGGGGTCTTCACCCAAGTCATTTACGTAAAATATATTTGGCGATGATAAGAAGTAGATTGGATTATGGATCATTCCTCTTTGATAATAGCGCAAATACAAATCTTTACAAACTTTGTAAAATACAAAATCAGTCGTTAAGAATAATTGGCGGATTTATCAAAACTACACCGATCCATGTCATGGAAAGAATTTAATGATAAATATTATGGCTGGTATACTTTATTCACAGATGGCTCTAAAAATGTTAATGGTGGCTGTGGTGCAGCCTTTTACGATCCTCAAAATAAAGACCATGTAAATAACTGTTTTAAAATAAACACTAATGTGTCTATTATGACGCTGGAACTCATTGCAATTTCAGAAGCATTATCGTATGTTATCAGTTCATCACAAGGAAAGATTCTTATTTGTTCAGACAGTAAGAGTGCATTACAACATATAGCTCGATGCGCCTCTGGTTGCAGAGGTACATCGGTAGCTTATGTTATACTTTCTAAGATTATTCAGATACATCGGAAAAAAATTGAGGTGAAATTGCAATGGGTTCCATCGCATATTGGATTAACGGGTAATGAGGAGGTTGACAAGATTGCCAAAAGGAGTATTTCAGAAGGAGAGCAAATTATTTTTAAACCTGATTTTTTTGAGTATTTTCCCTACTATAAAAACAAGTGTCAATATTTGTGGAAAGAATATTTTAACGAGATATCATTAGAAAAAGGAATATGGTACAAGACAATACAAAGTGAACCTCCACATATACCTTGGTTAATTAACAGTAAAATATCTAGAAGACTAATTGTCACTGCTCATAGATTGAGGTCCGGACACATGCCTTTAAATAAATTTAAATTTATGATGAAAGTTTCTACCTCCCCCAACTGTGATATTTGCAAAACTGTTGAAGATGTACATCACATATTAAGTGAATGTGTACGATTTCAATCTGGAAGAGAAACAATTATGAGACTTATGAATTTGAACAAATTTGACATTGGAATGTTTGTGGATATTCTTGCCAGACCAACATCTAATGAGTCTATAACATTGTTCAAATTCATAAGTCACATTTGATTAGTTTATTTATAGACTATATATGTGTATATGTATGTATGTATATATATATATATATATATATATATATATATATATATATATATATATATATATGTGTGTATATGTGTGTATATATATGTATATATATGTGTGTGTGTGCATGTATATATACGTATATTAGAATTAATGTAATTAGGTTACGATGGGGCTGGCATGTACATTAGTATAAAAGTCCCTAAATAAAATAAAGAAAAAAAAAAAGAAAGGAGGCTGTACAAGTGTTACTTTAGAAGCAAACTTCTTTTAGTTTATCTTTGCTGAGAACTTGTAGGCTAAATAGATTTGCAGATCATCGACCCATTTTCTTTTCAAAGAAATTAGCCGTAACTATTTTTAAAATATTTAAATTCTTTTTGTATTCTTCGTACTTATTAAAACATTTTATTTTTTAGATAAGCTTACTTAATTTAATGTATAATTTTATTATATTACAAATTCGACGAAAGCTTGTTAATTTAAAAAAACAGTTCTATAGCTCTTATTTACTTTCAAACACTTCTCAGTGTTTAATTTTATTGATTCTGTATTAAGTACCTCTTGCGAGTTAAAATGGAATAGGTTAGAAATGTACGTAACACATGATATTTTTTAAGATAACCTTAATAGCAGGCACTATGGATTACATTGAAACGATTATAATTAATGAGAGAATCAAATAAACTTTATCCATTTTTCCCCTTCCCCTTTATCCATTTAGGATTATCCTACTTAAACATATTTTTCGTTTCAAATGAGGTTAGGTATATGAGGTAGTCTGAGGTTAACGCGTTGAATCAAATAAACTGTTTATTTTTATAATACTATAGTATAGAAATAGAGTGTAAAAATATTAAGGGTTAAAATTATCTCGTAGAATATCTACAGTTTATCTGACATTTTTGAATATTGTGACATTTACCAAAGTCATCAACCGACGTTCAAACTTGATTACCGATAGGCGATATGGCAATGAGCCAACTTCTTAAAGGTATTTGTAATCTTATCAACCTAGTTCACGTTTACGCTACATTATTCATTAAATATAAATATAAATCTGAACACTCTAAGACATTGAGTAGGTTGACTTTATACGTAATAGTCATTTATCTTTTATAAGAAAAATTATAGCAAAGAGAAAGTGTGTGTAATAATATTTTAAAGATGCAGTAATTTTTTAATAATACAGTGATTTTAACTAAAAATAAAAGAATTAGTACACAAACAACATCGTAAACATCGAAGAAGCAAGGGAAGCTGCGTACAGGTCGCATTAGAATCTTTAAAAAGTATATAAAACATAAGTGTTTATTATTCTCATCCATCAATGCTGAGACTAAAATAAAACAAGCTTTACTTCCACTTACTTCCTCACCATTAAACTAAGTAATAGTGTCGTATAATCAAAAGAGCGAACTCTTGAATCGTGTTAAAACAAGACTACCGAAGATTGATATAGCAAAGGATCCACTCAGAAAGCAATCAACGTATTAAACCTTTCAAAGCCTTTCGATCAAAACGTCCAAGTCAATTTTTACTATCGACATCAGATTTACAGTTTTAAATATGAATATGACAGTTAATGTTGTATGCTTCATTCTATGTATGGAACAGATTTATATTGTTTTATTAATGTTGTTATGTTATATTAGATTTTTATTAATATATACACATAATAATTTTTGTTATAAAGTGCACCAGATCGATTTATTATAAAAACACAACTTATTAAATGCCCAGCTTCTATGTATGTATTGGCACGTACTTGAATAGACATATGGCCAAGTATTATAGAACTCGAAACGGTTGGCACTTGGAACTTTACCCGTGAACAAACTAGTAAGTAAGTATCGGAATTCATTTTGAGCGTCAGCCTTTATACAAATTCTCAATTCAAAACTTACTTCAAGTGCGCCGCAGTAGTATCGTTTAAGCGAATACTATTCAACAATATATTGTATTGCCTACTACAGAGATTCAACTTTTACACGACAAAAGAGTCTTGCAGCAAAGTAAAGTATTAAATTCACTTCGTTTGGGAAAGGAAACACTACAATACCTTTATACAATTTCAGTTACACAATACTCTGTTGTATTTGTAAAGTTTTCGTACTGCTATTATTATGTACACCACACATTTAACATTAGTTAATTGAATTTCTAATAACTATAAACGTTCCTATTTACCTAAATGGTAAATAAACTTAAAACTAAACACAGTGTTTGTCTGTCTATTAGAGTCATTTTATGCTATAAGGAAAAATTGTAAAGTAAATTAAATAAAAAGTAAATTTAAAAAAATATATAATAATTAAAATTCATTTCTTTCGCCACCCTTCCAAGAAAAATCTACATACATTTGTTAATATTAATAAACCAAGATATGTTTCTTTTGAAAAATACCGCGCTTTGAAACGTGACAGCAAAGGTTGTGGTTTACAAACCAGACAGAAGGAATTTTCCTCATTTTTTTTTCTGTTCAAACACATCGTAGTGTACAATTGAGCTCAACCTTTATATGTATATTTATCAAATTAAATATATGTTCATACTAAATTTAATATATACTTATTCAAAAAGACTTTTACAAGATTTTGATTCGTCGGATAAACATTATCACTACTACTGACAAGAGCCAGCAAGAAACTCAGTGATTGAGATAGAGCGTGGAAGTTAAAAAACTGTATAAATATCAAAGCACAAAGACTTTTATAATATAAATAGCCCATAAAGCTAGGAGACATATTGTAAGGATAGGAAATATCATTAAATTTTAAGTTAATTTGTATAATCTAGCCAAATTACCTATAGGTAAACGAAACATAAACCTAGGCTACACATAAAAAAGCTCTAAAAGACTTGACTTGTAAAATGCAAAACTCACAACGTCAAATAAATTATACAAAAAACAGGCAAGGTCAGCAAATTCTAATTTACTAAACTAAATATAATTATGTACATGCATTAAAATTACTTTAAACATTTAATATACATTCGATGACAATAGTCTTAATCAATTACTGGTAATCAAGTAACACCTCTATATAATAATATTAGAGAAAATTGTGTGGGAAATGTAAATTCAATGTAAAGCGAGCGACAAATTTATGATTATAATTAGAAACGTATAAATCAGATTGAATGCAATATGATCAGCATAATAACTGACTAACTTGAGTTATCACTTTAACCATAATTGTAATGTATTAGTCGCAAATGACACAGACCAAATTAAATAACAAACGAGTAAAAACTTAACTTGACCTCAGTTTAATGATTGGTTGTACTCGAAATTACTTAAATTAATTTAGCAATTAATAGAAACATTATAAGAAAACTCTATACTATAAACAAACTATTTATGCTATGCTGACAACAAATGTTACAAATAAAATAAGTTAAACGTAATTAATTACTTACCAACAACGTAAATATTACTGTATTGGCAGTATGCATTTATTTGTTCCTTATAAAAGTAAGTAAAAATTGAAAATTACTAACTATTTAACAACAGCAATATCTAATACATTTTACCACGTTAAAGTGTTCAGTTGTTTACACACTAGTGGAGGGCTAATTTCCACTTGAGGTAATTTTTGTTTAAGTCATTCTGGTTTTCTCTATTTGATTGCAAGAAGTTTAGAACCTATACGTTCCTGGAGGTGGTACTTAGAGTACAGTTTGAAGGGGTTAATGTAAACACCTTAGAGGAGTTCAATGTATGGATATTTGCAGAGGAAGAAGATTTTTCCAATACAACAATATTTTTGATGAGCTTTCCTTTGTTTCTGATACTTTTAGATTTGATATTTTAATATAACATTCTAGCATTAAAAAATGGTTGCCTATAAAGTGGGTTTTACGGGCGAAAATTTTACGTGACAACGTCTTTTTCTCGGTAGAATATTTATTGATATGATTAATAATTATAATATAAATTGCACAAATTTTAACTATAGAAAATATATTTTGTTTACTAAAACATTGTACATGTGTCAAGTGGTACGCGCGGCGGACCGATCATAGTTCGGTGACAGTTGACACATCGTTACGTTACCTTTTTCATATGTGACTCCGAGCCGCAACCTAATTTAAGACATTGTCACGTCAAAAATATTATCATCATTTAAATAACCTGGCATAAGCAAATCCTTAAATCGTAATAAAATTTATACGCTTTCCACACAATATACTTTCGACAAATATTATCTCCCCTACCGCAGCTCGTGCTGATCTCACTGCTTACTATGCATGGTGCGGCATATTTACAGATCGTATCGTGTAATTAACGTTGCGGGCTTAGTTAGAAGGGTTAAATAAACCACCCATATTACCCTTTATTACAAAAATAAGCACATTTGACATAGAAATAATATGTAATTATATAGCTTTATTTAGTTTTATTTTAAATGCAGGGCATTTTTTAATTATGGTGAAATTTTTAACTACGGTGATGTCTACAAAAGGCTTCATTTGCTTCATTTTCTTCCACTAGGCGCAGAGTGGAGTTTCGTTACTCAAACAGCAATGTTCCAAAATCGCTGAAAAAAAAGAAAACGGGTATTAAAATATTGCCATAAACAAAATAATTAAGTATATTTCATAGATAATACATTACGTTTTCTTTATAACGATATCATTATTGAATATTAGTTTTCGTATTTTTCATCTGTCATCAGATCAAAAGTATGTTATATAAAATAAGTCGATTGTGTACGAAATAATGAGGTCCTGCTTTACAATAGTAAAGTTATAATACATACGTTTTTATATAATTTAGTCATTTTTATGATAGGCTCTTACTATTTGTATTTGTTTCTATAAGCTGTTAGTCTAAGTTAGCTAGGAAAGAAATAGTATTTTACTCACTTCGACAATGAATTATGTATCGGACGACACAAATGTTGGTTGCTTGAAAGACAAGCTTGGCGCGGTGCCGACTAACTAAACTATCAGAGATTGACAATAGTGACTTAATTGCGACAATATTACGACAGAATGTTCAATAAACAGAAATTTAATTTACATTTCTGTACATTTTTATTTCTTAAATATACTTATAAATATTTACAATACTGTGATTCCTCCCATCGTCAAATAATTGAAATTCCAACACCGAGCACATCAATGTCAATGTTTCAACGATTGTAATTTAAATGGACAGTATGCCAATATGCAATACGTACTACATATATATATATATATATATATATATATATATATATATATATATATATATATATATATATATATATATATATATATATATATATATATATATATATATATATATATATATATATATATATATATATATATATATATATATATATATATATATATATATATATATATATATATATATATATATATATATACATATATATATCTCTACATATATATCACTGGGTTCTCTTTGAGATTTCATGATGATCTAGCAATTCCTTTGTATCTGTACTGACATTCCTTGTAATATGGACATAGACAATATAAAACGTAACCGATGATTCGAAACAGTACAGCTTTCGCAACTTATACATGTCGCTATAATTCCGTAACAGATCGTTATTTCCGTCAAAACCTTACTCAATTATATCGATTGTACTAATACATTCAAATTGTGACAATTTTAAAAATATGTTATAAAAAGAGTATATTTTGATAAGTTGAACATTGTTTTATAATTTTTTTTATTTTAAAACTGAAAAAACATTTTTGACTATAGAAATGAGGTTAAGTTTTCTCGTCTGCGTCATCATTACCACGCCAATACACGAAGTGTTAAAAAAGGATTTTACTGTTCAATGCAAAAAAAACAAATATTTGCAATCGTATCTACTAATCTTCTTTAATTGATAGAAAAAATGTTGTTAGTATTGCATTCACATACAATATGTGCTATTTTAGACATAATATTTTACTTAAACTTTCCTCTGAACAGCAATCACAAATACTTCAGACAAGAATTTACTTCAGCAATATAATATAACGCTGTGACGAATTTTTGAGTTCCAGAGAGATTGTAAGGAATCTTTCATAAGTATTTGCGAGGCAGAGTTTGGACTCGCTACGAATATCTTGGCGACTGTCCACTGTCTTGACAGTGATAATATTTACAAAAAACTATGTAGTAGAGTACATAGTAAAAAAGTTTTTCTTATTTATTTGAAGTGCCTCCTTAAGTTTCATTTACTGTTTTCAAAAGTTTAGTGTAATATTGTGGTTTTGGTATAATGGTTCAAAAATAATTCCATTTAAATTTAACAATTATAAGCATTTACATTTCTGAATTATCCTTATACTTTAAATAACGAGGTCCAGTCTTACAATAGCCCATTGTGAAGCTGGAGCAGGCAGTTTGAGCTCACTTTAATAAGATGTACTTCAACTCAAGTCTATTTCGTTTTATTCAAAAACAAAACGAATTTTCATCATAAAATTTTGTACACCTGTGGAGCACAAATCGGCACAAAGTAGCTAGTAGTCTCACAGTAAAGCTTGGAAAGTATCTCTACGAAGCTAAAGAGCCTCTCGATACTCGACTTCACATGTATTCGTACTTATAGCACTAAGTAAAATATAATAAATAATATGGATTTACAGTTGTATATTTAGTATAAGTTAAATATCAAAGATTTTCTCTAATAGTTTTTCAAGGTAACCTCATTAGATTCACTGTTAGCAATTGCAAAAATTCACATTTCATTCCCAATGCAATATTGAACATTCAGATGTGTGTAATGTAGTTAAATTATACAAATTAAATCGAATAGTGATTAAATGAGATAATAATTAAATTTTAAATAATTAATGTGATATTTACAATTCTTAACTACTTAAACGAGTTATTGTGTAAGATCGTAATATTCAAAACATTTAATATTTTTCTTTGTTATTTTGAAGAATGTTTTTAAGAACGTATTTTAAATCATTTAAATTTTTTAGTAGCTACAAATACATGAATGTTTTAAAGATAACAATACTTTTTTAAGACAAGTGATGTACAACGGTGGCCGAGTAATAGGTTTAAACTGCATTTCGGTACAAATGCTACGCGTACTCTGTCTTATTGCTCTGTCATATTAAGTTTTTCCAATAAATTTTTCCGCTTCAGAGATATTATATTTGATTTATTATTTTGTTATTGTGTTGTTTTTCTAATATTATACTTGTTTATATTTTCATGTAACATTTTTCTTTTTTTTATTTAATTTTTTTTTATCTGCTGTTAATATTCAAATTGACGTATGATAAGATGAATCATACTGAAATTATTGCAGAAAATATAATTATGCCCACTTTTACTAATTCGAGATATTCGAAAGAATTAATTTGCTCCATTAAATAAAAACCACAAAGCAAGAAAAATACACGTTATATACATTTAAATCTCTGCAATTTCCACGAAAATGTGATCTCGGGGCGTTAAGATCCTCTTAACGATCTTTCAAGATTTAGGGCGGATAACGGCATCCCTCCTTATCTACTTTTAGATTCACACAAAAGTCAGTTGAAAATTAATTTTCTTGAAAAGTGCTATTCAAATTAATATCTCATTTAACATGTTATCATCTTTTTTGATATCACACAAAATACAAACTCACGAAATAAAATATTATATATTGAGATAAAGATAAAAACGTTCAAGCATAAACATGTAACAGTATAATACAAATATTTTCATATAAGGCATACAAAAAAGAAGCAGAAGCTTAAAAGCCAATTTATAACAGTTCAAAGATCTTGGCCTTAATCGAGTAAAGATAACATCTTCAAATAGTCTTGCTCCTGACCTCTGTTTCTGGCAATCGCTAGGTAGAGTATTACTCAAGACTTATTTATAAATAGAGTTAGAACGACTAAAAAATATAAGTAAACCAAGAGATGTGTATCATCTTTTAGTTTCAATAAAAGTTTTATATATATTTATCTGTCAATGTCTTAAAATCATAAAAAAAAATCTGTGCATGACACATGACTCTTAAATGTGTGAAGTTATTTTGAACGCCAGTACATAAATAAATTATATAATAATTAAGTAATTTTTTTATTGAAAAATTTTACAGATTAAAAATGTTACCATTTATAGTAGACAATTACATGGAATACCTATTATTATGGAAAACCTTATTACGAATGTTATAGTTTACTTTTTAATTACAAATTTTGACATTTTTTTTTCTGCTACAAATCTCGAAACATGACTCTCAATGATGAGGGTAAAATCTATAGTGATACTTATTTCCTTATATTCACTCTAGCTGACGCCTGAAACTGAGTCCACTATAACAAAAGTGAAACTTAGTATTTTATTAGGTCATTCTATTTTTATTTCTTTTCCGTCTGAAATATTTAAAATGTAAATAAACGCATACAGATACATAACAACCTAAAACTATTGTGAATTTTTCATTCCTATATAGTATTATGAATATAATGAAAAACACACAATAAGCCTCAATAGGCCTTGGTGATTCAATGAGAAAGCGTTTACCTTAAATGCAATACTTACGGGATCGATCACTGGGTAGATGTTTCGTCATTCTCTCGTTCTGTTATGTGAATTGTAATGAAGCGGCATAGGGAGAACGATTTGTCGTTAATTTTCTTCTGCCAACCCTGCTACATGCGGAATGCAGAGTAAAGCCGGAAATTTACATTACCGTAATCGATTACAATATTATGTAACATGAATTTATAATTCTTTCAAGAGATATCGTAAAATGTTACTGTATAAACAAATACTGTTAGTCTGCTAGTTCTATCCATAGTACTTTATGCAACGCGCTGTTATAGTCATAGCGAGTGTTATAAAAGTATATCGTTCCGCCGCACAGCGTCGTGCGAGGCGTACGATACTTGTAAATATTTACAAAGAAAGCCATATTGAACCAAGTGAGCTTATACTATAGTAGTGGTTTCATTTTACTAAATTATAAATAGTATTATAATAGGAATTTTTGGAACATAAGTATAAACACTTCTGTAAAGTAAAATTTGAGACGACTGTACGACGACTACGTTATTTCTTTATCAGCAATTAAGAGAGCATAGATAAAATAAGTCAATGGTGTTTAAAATTAAAAAAAAATACTTTACTGGAGAAATTAAGGAAGGGAAATTGCCCTAAGAAATTATACTCATAAATATCGTTGTTAAATATGTAAATTGTCATCTAACTCTAAGAATACAACTACCAAATTTATGTAGGTACTTTTTCAACTTTGTGTATGGTGGTGGAGCACAAGGCTCGCTTGGCTCATCGCCCACAAGATTCACTTTAATCTATTTAATCCTTCAAATCAAAGCAGTTGTCACCTAAATTTACATTTGACAAAACCGTTTTAGTTTAAATTCTATAATAATTGAGAGAAATCACTAGTCTGCAATTTAATTTTATACTGAAATTAACAGAGATTATTCCGTCCAATAACCGTCCATAAAATATTATAATAGAATAGTTCAGTGACTCGTGAAAGCGCCTGAAACTTCCATCCTTATTGGTAAGGATAAACCCTAACTTAATTACTAAAACGAACTATGTTCGCTCTAACAAGACAAAGTGTGCTGATGAGTTCCGCCACTCAACAAGTAAAGTCTTGAAATGAGTAAAATGGTAAAGTATCTCAGTACAAGGTTCCTCCTGCCTACCGTACTATATGCGAGATTTTTGCAATACCTTACAAGCAAAGATGCGGTAAACCTCTAGTATTAAATAAAACATCCCGAATTGAATAACCTACATAACATAAATATTCTAAATATTTTTACAAAACCTATTGACCCATGTACGTTTTACATATTTACTATATTTTCAACTTGAAACTTTTAGTATAAAATTGTTTCGGTTGACAGGAATATTTTTTTCGACCCTATCGTGTAGTATAAGCTAATAAATTTTAAATAGCTTTTTCGGAAACGTGAAATTGGGAACTAGATAAAACAAAATACACAAAAAGTCGTGCTATATAAAGAATAATATATCTATACTAACAAATAATGCCATTATCATGAGTTATAAAAGGGTAGGCTTACTAATGTCACTGATTGTTGCTAATTATGGGAAAACGCCTTTCACCTTGACACAGCTTTTATAATGTATACACACCTACTAGACTAGTACACTGCACCCATAAAATAAATAAATTACGTATACAACCATTAAACGTGATCTGAGTTTTACTTATATAGTAGAGCGTTTAACTAAAGTGGATCCTTGGATTTCCTTTTATCGATATTAAAGTCAGAAGACGCTTTATAAATACTTTACCACTAAACAGCCATTGTTTAAATTTAAATGTAAAGTAAAATGTATGTAATTGAATATAATCAAAATGCTGTGCACTCTTTAAGATATAAAAATAAATTATTTAATGTGTATCGTCGACCTACTGTTATAAAACTTATCGAAATTATAGTCCAAAGAGTGAAATAATACAACGAGAAGTGTGCTAAGTAAAATAAGAAATGTTTAGAAAGGAGTATTTTAGCAGATATCAAAATTATAGGTGTCTTGGATGTCATGATGAAATATTTGGTCGTACACAATTACTAGTTGAAATCTGCGATCCTGTGGAATCAGCTTCCTACTATAGTCAGACATTCCAAATTTCTGTGTTCTTTCAACAATAAAACAGTGTGTATAAATACGTCTGTATTATGAATACATTCAATATGTAAGTGTATGTAATATGTGTTGCTATGGGTATATGTAACAAAAGCAATATCTATGGAATAAAAATTCTATGTATATGTATTTAGTACATTTTATTAGATGTATAATATATTTAAATTGCACTAAGAAATATTCGCCTCTTCTTTTTCTTTTGTACAACCACTCCTACATTTGCCAAAGGCTGTCTGTGTTAGAGATTGCTTGAAGCAATAAGACCGCCTTTGTATATTTTTTATATTTATATATTTCCAGTTCTGTGTTTATCTGTTCTATGTGTGCAACAAAGTATACATAAATATTTCCTTAAACAACTTAAGCCAAATTTTTATATATATTTTTGGAAGATAAAAAAATGTGCACATATTAATTTTCGATAACGTCGTTCCAGGCGTTAAGCAGATAAAACAAGTCGCAAAAATGTTCCTAAAAAATATATGTACCTACACTTGAAACACTTGTGAGTCATAAAGTTACAAGCAATTACCTTTAGCGTTGAAGATGTTCGAATAGTTTTAGAATTTTATTTTAAATTAAATCTAAGGTCGTAATCTTTTAAAATTCTACTTAGATCTATATTTAGGCAAATCTGATAGTCTAGCCTTATAAAAGCTTATCATATTTTGATAAGCTATGTTTTGTTTTTAAGAAATATATTTTGATACTTCATATTTAACTAAGATTATAAAAATTAGGGGATCACTTCAAAATTGGTTGCATCTTCAGCTATATATTGATCGACTAATCATTTTATATAACAATTTTAATAACAATGAAGAACTACCGGGAAATATTGCAATTTCATTGTGTTGAATATATCTAAATCGCGATTATGCATTACTTTCAACCTGTATACTGCATTAACAAAAGCAGCCATTTAATAAGTAAAGTCAATGCCACTTACATATTTTAGCTTCCGCAAAATAATTTATAATATCAGACATTTTATGCTTCCTTTGGATATCTAAGGGCACTGTACAGTTTCGGTGAGCAATACGAGGACGATTTGTCACCGTCGCTATAATGAAAGAAACATCATTTCGAGAAGTCAGTTTGAACTATGTTAGTGTACATTTTTACAGGTACAGTTATATTTTATATATATTATTTTTTATTTTTATCGGAATAAAGTGTTATTATTCTTACTGCAAAAGGTTTTTAAAAGTTTAAAGTTCAATAAATTTTATTACTTAAGAAATATCATAAAATATATATGCAAAGTAGAAGCTGAGTAAAAATACTCAGTACACCCGCTGTAAAATTTCCACTTCTAACAAGAAGAGAGACCGCCCCGTCAGTTTAGTAAAAGAACAAAATGTGTTTTCAAACAAACACTACAAATGCAGACGAGATTCAAAAGTGGGAAATATAATATTTTATTTAATACATTAAAAAATATTAAAGGAAAGACTTCAAATAAACTAAATTAAAACTCTTTACTAATATGATTTTATATAAACATCTTTGATGATAACTTTTGTTCACAATTTTCATTTTTCCACAAATGTATCAGAATTAACATTTATGCAACAAAAAATCGAAAGATATTTAAAATGTTGATGACAGAAAGATTTCTCATTTTCTTAGAAGAAAATGCATTTTGAGTATTGAGAACGAACTGGCAAGCGGCCAAGTGAAAAGATCTAGCGCGCCTTAACGACTGCATCTGGCGACAACATCTGACGGGGCGTGCTCAGTAGAGTCACCTAGTAGAGACACCTAGTTGATATTGTAGACCACAACGTGTGTCGCAGTATTGTTATTTTGTGCCGTGTTAGTTGTAATACCAAACATATAAAAAATTCGTAGGGTTTTCTAAAATATATTGTCAACTATCAAAATATATTATACGAATATCTGGTGGAGATCTCATTTTGATTATCATTATCACATTCACTCCACCAGATATTCACACATTCATGCAGATTTTAATATTTTAAAAATATGTATGTTTCATGTTAAATAAAATAAGGTCATGATCATCAGAGACACCATATTTCATAATATTCAAATGTAACAATCTCAATAATGCGGTATAAATTATTATAATACAAAAATGTATATTATTCAGTATGTCTTATTTTAAAATTTAAATATATGTATGTATTTTTGTGATTTTTTGAGGCACATAATACTTGAAGAATAAAATAATATGTAATTTCTTCTTCTTCGAAAATTACCAAGAAGACCTCTAGTTATCTAGTCTATCCTACAATTTATAGATCAAAGAAGCAATCACTAATTGATCTCCGAAATCTATACACTGAATGTAGCCGTGCAGTTACAACCAATTATCGGAATTGTGAGATTTCCTAACGGTTCCTAACGACGGTCGTTAATAAACCGTCAACGAAGCTAAACAAACAGCTATAATGTCCTAGGATTCAAAATAATAGTAATCTACAAAGTGATTGTAGACCACAATTACAGCGCACATATGGTCGAAATTACATATCATGCATTAAATATATGTATATTTTTACCATACTCAAAGAAGACAAATTTACTTGTTCAGAATTTAGCATTGTACAAGAAGGCAAGTTTATTATAAAATCTATAATGATATATTCAAAAATTTATACATAATTAATATACTTACGGCCTTATTCATAAAAAGTTATAGCACGCTTAAAGACTCGATATAGTACAGTTGTGAAAAAACGTTATTCATAACAGCATTTTAGTGCCAATCAGTTCTATAAACCTATCATAAAGTTATAGAACCGAGAACCCTACTATAAGAGTGTTTTAACGTCCAAAGATGGCCGATTCATATAACAGCTGATTATAGCTCATACTAATATGAGCATTGATATGACGTCGTCGAGTCGCTTGTCATCAAGAGTGTCAATTTCAGTTTCGTAAACAAAACAATATAACAATTGACATTTTGTTCGATATTTATTAACTATATTTAGTTATTAACAAGTTTATTAATAATAAATTCTACATAAGAAAGGTGCACAGAACATAGGTAATACTTGTCCACGTCTAAACAATTTTCAATTCTTTATCGTTTTACTTCTTTTGACTTTATTTTTTAAAAATTAAGTAAGTTTATATACTAAAATAAAATAAACATTCGTGTTTTTGTGATAACATAATAATATATTTTTGTACGTAATATTATCTGTGGTCATACTATGTCAATGCGTTTGTCACTTATCATCTGTGGATTTACTGGTATTTTCGGCAACAAGTCGACCGACTTCAGTATAGTGGCAACATTGTGAACGTTTAAATCAAATTACTGACACTTAAGTTATAGAAGGCTTATAGAGCGTTTATGAATACAAACATTTATCGAACGTTCTATAAGCCTAAAGAGCGTGTTAACTAAAGTATACTTAAAACGTTCTATAAGACTTTTTTATGAATAAGGCCGTTAATATATAACCATAATATATACTTTTTGTAAAATTAACGTTAAGTCTTACTTGAATTAATGCTCCTTTTAACTAATAAGTCGAGGTTATTCTATTACTGAACCTTCGAAGAAGAGTTGTGTTACAGAGTAAGGATGTGAAATTTTCTGATTAGGATACAATTAGACTCTTCTCATTTAAATAATTCTCTAAAGATTAAAAAAGTCACTACGTGACTTTATAACATAAACTTTATTATTATTTTTGTTCAATAATAGAGGTCCGTTCACAACTCTTTCAAAACTAATTCTCATCTCAAATATGACCAACGATTTCAGGAAATCGTCTATTACAAAGATGATAATGATGACGCTCATAGCTCGGCTTGCTCTCAGGATTATTTTATAAATTTATGACAAAAGGTACCTACTTACCTATCTTATACATACTATATACAAAACCTTATAGGTATGCGTGACATGCATATTCCATATATTAAAAAATACTTACCCTTGTCGCTTCACGCGTTGAACGTATATTTTCGAGCGAATAAAAGTTGTATTGTAAGGTTTGATCAATAAATAACGCCCACACCGCTATTCATTTAACTATTCAACAGGTCTTTTAAGAAATTCTATTCTTAATCTCCCTGGGAATATGGTAACATTCTGTTATCATTTACTGGAATAATAATAAGCTAAACTGTTTCACACACAGTTTTTAACGTTGTATTATGACAAGTTACCCTTAACGTCTAATGCTTGTTTTTATTACAATTATTTCAAAATAAAAAGTTTTAATAAATTAAAGTTTCTCTACGACAAAACAGCTACCAATACATTGATTGAAAATTCAGACTTATTTTCCCGTACAGATTAAGTTGTAATTAAGAGCAGCAAGTTATAATATTATAATAATAGTTATAATATTTGTACCGAAGGAGAATACAAATATATATGAACCTGATTTAGTTAAATAAAGACCTTACTACTACTTCCACTAGAACATCTTTAATATGCATTTATTATATTTAATTTAATTTAATAATGTTGAAAATAAACACTATTTCGTTTTATTTTACTCGAAAATGTGGCATATATGTATTTTAAGTGTATTTGCTATTTACAGTTACATAATTTTAATTAAACATTTTATAGAATCTAATGTTGATTGGCCTACAAAAATATATTCGTAAAGAGGAAAAATATAACCAGTAAAATAGGCAGAGGGAACTTAGTGTATTCCCATACCTATTGGTGACTTTGTTTGTCAAGTGGTGTAACTTTGAGCTGCGTTATATTAATCATATCTCAAATGTGTTAGAGAAACAACTGCTATTAAGTTGTTAAAGGGCTTGAAGAAATATTTATAATAAACCTCTCCCTGCGAACAGTCGTGTCGGCGATGCTACGCAGGGATTCGGCGTGGGAGGCCGTAGTCAACTTCTGTGAGTCCGTCATGGTCCAGAAGGAGACTGCGGAGCGGGCTCGGGAGAGGGCCGATCCCGCTCGGCGGAGGCGACCTGTGGGTCCCCTTCACGGCCTCCAAGCCCCAGTGCCCGGGGCGGAATAAATAGGGCACTCCCTCCGGCCGTGGGTGCGTGAGATGGGGGTCTCACGCATCCGTTTTCATACGGCCGAGAGGAAGACCGCAGTCCGGTATGGCCCCGGACTGCCGGTGTACGCACCAGCGAGGGGTGCGGGGAGGGCGAGACTATCTTCGCCCTCCTGAGAAGGGCTCCGCAAGCCACGAGCGGAGCAACGCACGGGAGAGGCCGCGGACGTGCTGCGAAAGCGATCCCGTAGCCTCTCCGTTTTTTCCGTGCTGTGGCGGCCATCGCAGGGGGTTTTAGTGAGTACAATCTCACATAACCCGGCCTCCCCCCCAGGAGTCGGGTATCTATGAAGATTTCCCCCTGCGTCAACAAAAAAAAAAAAAAAAAAAAGGTAGGTACTACTACTAGCACAATATCTCGAACACACAAAAGTAATGCTAAAAGTACTAACATATACGAATCCATATACAATTATGCATATCAACGTAAAAATAAAGCACTACTGAGAAAGCACAAAACCATTTTAGATTTAAACAATTGTGTAACATTCATGTTATGAAATATATGGGTACAACCGAATGTTGCGTAAAATAGTAGACATCTCATACGATCTGACCCTTCAGGGTACTTTGCCGATTTAGAGCTGCTTAACATATTTTGAATGATACAAATCGGGTTAAATTGCCACATAAATCTGTTATGTATTATTTATTTAGTGTATCGAAAGTTCTAGAAAATTAAAGAGACAAAATAGATCAGGTCGCTCACTAGAATCTCAAAAAAATCGGCATGGCAATATCATTCAATATGTAACAGATGTCGTAAGCAACACATTTAATAATACAAAAGAAGCTGAACCTATTAATTGCCAGTAATTCAGTTATACAAGGCTCAAATCGTCGGTTTAATTGTCTCAACTATGTATACTAGATAAAGGGCATCAGTTACAAGCAATACGGTAAAACTAATTACCTGGTGGATGGTAATTGGATTTCTTTTTGTTTTATATAGTTCATTAATCGAGTAAGGCTATAGTCTAAATAACATCACGTAATTAGTTTCAAAGTCGCCTAATATACCAGCGGTTACAGTTACTTTGAGTCATTGGAATATGTGAAAGCTGTTTAGACATGTTTAATAGAAATGTTGCCTATAATTTTTAATTAAATTAAGTATCACGTGTGCGTACTGAAAGTAATATACTTTATAAAATATTATTACTACTGCCACATAGAATTATTAGATGTTTATAATGAATATTTCTGAATGAAACTTACTTTAGTTACAAGGGAGCAGGAAATTATGGAACAAATGAAGTTAAATTTCTTTATATTCATTTAATAAGCTAATATAATCATTATTATTTAGGATGTGGTTTGTCTATATATTAGCATGTAATGATAATATTCCTACGTAGCTTCGTTCGCGGCTTCTCCTAATGGATGATCTCGTATTTATTTATTCAGCAATATTCAACATATATTGCACATAAGTATAGAAAGAAAACTATACATAAAGTATCTATGTTTTATTTTCCATTGATTTTTTTACAAAAAATAATGAACATTATAATGTTGTTTTTCCTATGTAATCTGTAGATTTTCTGCAAATAAATAAATAGCCTATTTTTTACCTCCAGGAACGTCTTTCTGTACATGAAGCCCTATAAACATTGATTTAAATGTACCAGAGATTAGCTTGCACAGACTAAACGACAGACAAAAAAACATTTGTTTGTGTTCTTGTATTGTGTAAGTAACTGTAAGTACACATTAAAAGACATTGTTATATATCTAGATACAACGTGAATCAACAAAAATATCCACCAGTACTAGTAATTAGATTAGATGAATTTCACGAAAATTTTTGCAACTATGTTAATAAAACATATTAGTTTCTTCTTCTTCTTCTTCTTTTTATTAAAGGCGTTTCGAGCGTGCCAGTTGAACACAATTCACTTCATCAGTCTCACGTTCAATGGAGAACACACAAAAGAAAAATTAAACGGTAAAAAAATCGTTATTTTTCGTACTGATTGTGGCAATATTATTAACAGACTTATTTAGGAAAAAATAGTGGTAGATAAAAATATATAAAACATACAGGTATCTGAATGTTTTATGCACTGAGGATTCCGTATGTGAAGGTAAAACGGGAACAAGAACTTTATACGAGATAAAATGTAAACATAAGCGTTTGTAACGGATTAAAAAAAAATAAGAAATCAGACAATGTTTCTATCTTTTGAAATATAAAAATCTTTACTGTAAATATATTGCAAGTACTTTAGCAACGGGATATTACCTTAAGTTATGAAGTCTTTAGAAGTTGCAGTAAAAGTTATTTCCAACGTAGTTCTTCCAAAACGGAAATCACTTTCTATTCATGCTTTCATTTACATTTAAAGGAAATTTTAGCTTGTTTAATTTTAACAGAAATATAATTCAACATTGTTCAAAAGTTAATACTTACAGTTCATATTCGTTACATAGTTGTAACGAATATGAACTGTATTGTTGTTATCGTAAATATGTTTCTACGCCGATGTTATTACAATATAACAATTTAGAGTTGGTTCAATAGCACATCTTTAAAATCCTCCAATAGAGAATAATTTAAATGTTCCTTTTTTGTCTTTAAATACTTTTGCCATAACACTAGAGATATATATATTATAATTGTCTTATAAGACTAAATTACTTGAGGCAGAACCGTTATAAAGCAGGTAGATAAAACATGGAAATGTTACCAAAAACTAATCGATCTAATAGCAGTTTTGTTGACTTACAAAAATTAAATTGAAATGAATTAAATCAAACACGTTTTAACTTACATTTTATACATATTGGTTTAATTTTTAATGAATGAATACTTCAGCACTTGTTACAATCTACGAAGATGTAGCAATTTCTAACAGAGTAGATGGCGATTTGTCAACATAACTAAAACATAAGGCGGCGATCCTTCAAGCTCAGAGGAGTTAAATTGAATAAGATTATTACGTACAATTTGGTCATTTCAAGATTATATTACAATAACTTTACAACAGAACAATTGTCCATCGTATCAAAATTAATTCATTAATTCAATTATAAACAGTAAAATTGTATAATTTATATTTAAGTGTAGAGTTGTATGTATTTTGTAGAAGTATTTCTACAAAATACATACAACTCTACACTTGTGTGTTTTCATATACTGTTTAATATCTTCTTCTTCGTCACTTTAATTATGGTGTTTCGATCGTGCCAATATCAAAAACATGCAAGTATTTTTACGAGCGCTAGTAAACAAGCCCTTTCAAATATTTGTAACGCTGCAAATTCAATAGCTGTTTAGTCAGAATCACATGAACTAACAATTGACATATTCACTGACTAATGTTAGTATTAAATCACAATTATACTTTTTATATTCACAAATTTACAGTAGTATATTATTACTATATTGAATAACTTGTTAAACTATTTAAGTAGAAGTTTATGTTTGAATTTTTAGAGCCTGGTATTTGCTACGAATTATGGATTTTACGAGGATAAATAAAATATATGATCATGTTAGTAAAGGTTTAGTGGAAAGGTTGTTGACTAAAATTACTATGGCAGAAATAACGTAACGCAAAGGCGATCTCAAAGGAGGTTGTCAGTTACATCAACAGTTCTGCTGCAAAAAAAAACCACTTACATCATCGTCGCATCTACCTACAAAGGTATTTAATTATCAAAGTTAGTTTACTTTTATACACTTAGGTATACAAAATTACTTACTAACTGTAGTTCAATTTTAGAAATGTACTTCCTCACGTAACTTTGACACTCTTGACTATATAAAAACCTTAGAAACAACTGTATTGGAACTTGTAAAGAATAGTTTTTATCGATAATAAAACTTAATTCCAAGATCCATTTCATGAATAATTCATCCTGCATATTGTACTTGCTGGCTAAGAAAGAATCTAGTGTTAAAGCTTCCATTCTAAAGTATTCCGTTCCTACCTGTACGTAAAATTTGATTAGACCTCTACGTAAACTTTGATGCTGAAAAAATGTAATTTTTGAGTTCTGTGACAAACTAGAACACTTTAGTTATACACAAATTATTTATTAAGTAAATATCTGTCAATTTATAATAAAATTTATCCAAAAATTCATGAAATTTTGAAAATCTCAAGCATTTTACTGTGTGGAAGTGACTTTCAAATATCACTAACTTCTACATGCCAAAACGTTCTTGTGACATACAAAGTATATTGCTAACACTCTGTAACGTCTTGCTGGTAGCTGACACTCTTTTTCAAATGAAGTATTAATTCAAATTATTTTTATTTATATTTAAAGTTTACTAAAGAAAAGATGGGTTCTTAACAGATGTTTACTTTGGGAGACGACTGGACAAGCGTCCACTAAATTTAATGCGTTTAGCTTCAATAGCTTACGAGCGACAGTAGTGCATTATTTATTCCGGGCTCTTTTATAGGCATAATAAATTCTAGATCACAGACATTTTTTAAATTTATTATAAAACAATTACTCTCTTGTAAATATTGTCAGCTGCTATTTATGAACGGATTAAAGGATAAAGTATCCTTTCAGCTCATAGTAGGAAATGCAGAGGAAACCGTAGGGACCGTAGAAACCTAGTGTTAATACACTTCCTTCCCCACTGCCACCTTTTTGAGGCTCTGCGTGTTGAGTGGCGGAACTCAACGCCGCTCTTTTTCTAATTTTCAGAGTCTAGTCGTCGCCGAGTGGGAATTGCACCCACAAACCGTCGCGTTTGTACGCAGACGCTACAAGACAAACATACTATACATTTAAAATATTTGCTAAATGTCCCTAATAATAATATTTAATTACATATATATTTTAAATGAACAAATTGCTATTAGTTATATTTTTATTATACGTATAGCTAAAAACTAAAAACTTATTAAGATCTTAAAACCTGTAGTTACTTAGCGTGAACGATATTTACACTTAAAACTTGTGATGTTATTGAAGTTGAAATATGTTGCTAACTTTAATCATGCTTGAATGAGTTCTAAAATCTCACATACTAGTAATAAAGTACATCAAGTAGGTCTAAAGGAGAACGGATAAGCTAAAATAGATGGGATGATTAGATGGTTAGCAAAATATAGTATAATTATATCATTTAAAAATCTATAAAACATAGAAAATCAAATTATTTAATTATTCGTTGTGTACGTGACGTTGTCTATTTGGAAATGTAATTTTGAACTTTAAATCCCCTTAATATAATACTTTGTATCAGTCGATTAAAATGAAACAAACCCTAAATATTAAGTAAATTGTATCTGTGTCGGTGAAGCAATTCATTCGGTAAGTGTGTACGCACGAACAGACAAAGCTTAAACTAAAAGCATTGTTTTTGATTCTATTACGTTATTTTTAAAGTGTTAATACACCCTGAGGATAGAAAAAATACTTAAAGAAAACATATAAAAATTTAAACGCAGCGGGACTCGAATCCGCGCCCTCCTGCACGGTTCGCAGGAGGGCGCGGGTTCGAGTCCCGCTGCGTTCAAAATTTTTATATGTTTTCTTTAAGTATTTTTTCTATTACGTTTTTAAATAAGCGCCCCTTATAATATTTATTTTAATCGTCCGTGTACAGACAGCGATCACTAATATGTTTTTTCTATTAATAACAGGATAGATTATATATTATAAATTTGAAAGCTTAAATTTCCATGTTTATATGTAAAAGCTCAAGCAATAGTATTTTCATAGTAAATATGTACTCGTAGATATCTTGAAAGAGAGTTATTTGACAACATTTTGACAACCAGTTTCTACTAATAAAGCTTTTATTAAAGATTACTCACATAAGACAATAAACTAAATAACAAGTTTGATTAAGATAAAATACTAGTGAATTAGTCGAAGGAAATGGCAAAATTTTTAATTGTACAAATATTTGTGTTATTAACAGTGGCGTTTATTTTTTAAAATAAAATTATAATATATAATGATTCATGTTTACATTTAATAGATACTGTTGTGTGTGAGTCAGTATCATCGTTCCGGAAACTAGATCTTAGTTTTATATCCAGCAAGAGGAAATACCATGTGTGAGTAACACTAAATATATTAAAGTAACCACTCTCAAGGTGTAACTACAAAACTATATCATGGATAAATTATAAAGAATGATTTTTTATAAAGTCATTTAAATCTTATTTGTAATATTTTATTATCTCTTAAATTACAATAACTTAAACAAAATAGATCATTTTATTAAAATTTCAAGATAGAATCAATTTTATTTTCATACAAAATAAACTTTTTATCTTGTTCCAAACCCTTAGTCACCAAATACAAGACATTGATCTCGGTCCAATCAATGCGGTATATATGTATATATATATATATATATATATATATATATATATATATATATATATATATATATATATATATATATATATATATATATATATATATATATATATATATATATATATATATATATATATATATATATATATATATATATATATATATATATATATATATATATATATATATATATATATATATATATATATATATATATATATATATATATATATAATATATATATATATATATATATATATATATATATATATATATATATATATATATATATATATATATATATATATATATATAAGGCCTTTTAATGTTTTTGCCACTGAAATAACTCATAAATTTACACATTAATCTGCAAAATATATATTTGAAATAATTATTGTCGCAACACATTCAATATTTTGCATTTGATGCAAAAATGTATAATTAAATTCTAAAAATAAAAATAAATTCTTCGGGGACGGAGAACGCAGGGACCAAGCAACGGAGTGTCTTAACACTAGGTTAATAAAATCCCTGCAGTTCCCTCTGCCTACCCTGCCATATGCGGGATAAAGCGTGAAGCTATTATATTATATATTATAAATTCTAAAAAATAAAGTGCGTTTTATAATATTTAAAATAAACTCCTGCTTATGATATATATCTGACATTCTATGAGAAATGTGTCTTTTTTACATTTAGCCTGAAGGCGTTTGTACGTAAACAGACACATCTCGTTACTTCATACTATATAGATATAAACCATATACGGCGGCCATAAACGCCGTTCTTTGTAAATTTACGATCAGCAACATATGACGGTAATCGTTTAATCGATGTGAGTTCAATTAATCAACACCTGTATGGAATCTGTCACTATAATACTTAAAGTACTAGGATTGAATGCTTAAACTCAAAATATATTTACGGAAACTGTAACTAAGTTCATATTATGTTAAATGCACAATTATCTTTTTCCCTGTTTTCGAGTGAAAGTCAAAGCAAATTTGAGAACCTCTCGTTTATAAGTATTGTGAGAAACGCAACATGCGCGAATTAGCATAAGAAATTCTTTCTATAGATGACAATTATATTGTGTACTGTGTCATTATTGATTAAAATAAAAAATAAATACTTATCTGCAGTTTAAAAGAGTTTTACGCTTTTATTATTTCATCAATATGTATAGTTAAAACAAATGACCCCTTTGAACTTAACTAAATTTAGTATCGAGTGCGACTTTACGATGAAAACATAAACTGCGTGAACACTTAAATATTTCACAATAACCTCAAGTAATTTGCACAGAAAAATACAGGTAAAGAAGTTGCCGATAAAACCAAGTACGTGAAATGAAATTGAAATGAATACTGAAATATCTTCTATTCCTCACAGCAGTAGTTTTGCTAATTTAAAGAATGGAAACAAAGCGAGTGCACTAACAAGCTGCTATTGACAAACAGTCAGGTCGCTTATTTAAGCCTTTGACATAAAGTGAAATCGTTACAATTTGCTTCTGCTCTCTTTACCTGCTGCACCCTTATATGGTAATGTCACTAATTAATGTTCCAAAAGATATTATATATATCAAGTTTAGATATATTTGTCTCTTATTAAAAACTTTAAAATAATTAAACGTTATTTGGGGAAATAGTAGTGGTACATTTAAGATATTTTATAAAAAAATTGTACTTAGGTGGCGCAATTACTACTCCTAAGTGGATTGCTAGCATCGATCAAAAACTATAATTAATTGAAATCCTTCGTGTCTATATTACATGCTAATTATATAAAGTAAAGGTTGCTTAAGTTCAGCCATAACCGATCTCCCAAATACTCTTTTGTGTCACCTGTATAGGAAACCAATTAAATATTTAGCACTAATTAATTACATTAAGCTGATAACGTACGGATAACGTAATAGTTTATTAATGAAGACACATACATGTATGTAGCTGTTAGTGTAAAACTTTATGTTTGACAATAATATGACATAGACTTACATATTTCTAAAAAAATATAATATTAACATTCTTCATAATACATTTTCCATTTCAGACATGTACTTGTGCATTAAATTTAAATTTAATTTTCCTTTTCTATATTATACTAACGCATAATAGAATCGGCATCTGGCTAATAAAATGTATTATACTAATGTTAGTAATTTTATTGACCACATTCATAAGGAAACTGTAAATCACCCAATAAATTTTTTGGCACTTAATCTTCTGACACGTTCGCTTCAAACTTGTTAATTGACTGTTAGTTTACTTATGCTATCTTGTTATTTGTTATGATATGACTGATTTATTTCATTACAGACAAACATTTATTCTTGAGCTGATGATGATTTTCCAAGAACAAAACACTCTGCTCTCCTCTTTTCTATTCCAGAGATTGTGTGATATGACGAGAGCTTGATCACTTTCTGCAACCTATACTTGTACAACCGATTACAAGTCATTTATACAAAACCAATAAATAACGACGTAAAAGTTGAATGCACACCTAATGTTTACGATGCCGGTTATAGACTTGCATGCCTCTACGCACGTGTGCTCCAAATATAACCGCATCTTATGTTCCGTCCAGTTAACAAAATCGTAAGTAATTGCAAATGTACTCATTTATTTTTATAGTAATCGAAATCAACGCCGCGCTTTGAATGAAAATAATATCTGAATGTAAGCGTCATGTCACATGACTATCACATAAAACGTAATACGCACTCAAGGCCCCATTAAAGTTTCTAAGATAGCAACCCGGCAAGATTGAACCCGTCTAACGAATGGCATAGCCCCATTTTATGACCCTTGATTTTACTATTCATTTTATGTAAGCAAAATATATCGGAACGAGCAGGACATAAATAGCTAATTTGCTCAATTTACATACAAGCAACTTTGTTTTCAGGCAACTTACCCACGCTAAAAAGTTTGAAAATGAATTCTTTATACATGACTTTATTATTTGAAAGTATTTACGTATCGCGGCTTATAAACTATATATTATTGAATTAACTGACAGTATATAACACTTTTAGTAAATAATATAATTTCTTGTAAATGTACCATATTAGCGCGTTATTGAAAACCACCTGCTCTGTATATAACACAACGGAAGTATAATCAATTGATACTCTATTCGATCGTTTAGTCAGCACGAATATATAATAGTATGAAACGTTTGTATTGCATTGGAAATATACACTAGTGGAGAATATATTCCAGGCAGAGTATTGAAACATAATAAAAAATCCATCCAAGCAAATTGTAACAAAAGTTTTAAATAAAACAATTTTAACGGATTTATCGCGTATATTAACATTTTTTGTGAAACCCGACGTTTCGAACACTTTGCAGTAGTCCGTGGTCACGGGTAGACTGAGATAAAAATTCCAAACACACCACACCAGAGAGCAGGATACAGTCAGCTCATTCTGCAGAAATCCAGGGCAGTACGCGAGGCAACTCAGGAACCGTTGGCGGTAGTTTGATATAATAATTATATCAAATGACAGACGAATACCACCTCAGTCTACCCGTGACCACGGACTACTGCAAAGTGTTCGAAACGTCGGGTTTCACAAAAAATTTTAATATACGCGATAAATCCGTTAAAATTGTTTTATTTAAAATGTATAAAAATCGCGAAAATCATAGAACTTATTATGTAACAAAAGTTATTAATTTTGTTGTTATTATTTATGTTTTGCATAAATGATTACAGGATAAAATGCTTATAGTAGTAGAGTAGTACTGCGTCCAACGTCTGCAAGTACGCGTAAACGCTTTAGTTCGATTCCCCGCAATATTACGGAGTTGAACTGAAATCGGGGAACTAGATTGACTCTGGCACTAGAAAGGAGAAGTCACTGACTAGGAGGAAGATTGCGCTAAGTAAAACCATCTACACTGCTATATGCAAAAGCTAGAGGGCAGTACGTTTTCTTTCTTTTCTTAGAAGATTCCGAGCAGTGAAATGAATATGAATTGAATAATGAATCATTTCAAATATATTGTTCAGGTCCTTATCCTTTTACTTGAAATACATGACTAAATCAATATTACAAAAATATACATGTCCTGGACCTCAAACTCAAAAATCAGATCTCTTATAGAAACACTTTGCTGTCTACTTGTCTGTCAGTCTATTAAAGATATTTTTATCTATATAACAGTGAGGAGTTAAACTAAAATTAATATTAATATTAAATATAATATAGTAATCTGTTAGGTCAACAAAAAAATAAACAAAAAAAAAATAAATAAAAGTTATGAGTGTTTATACTGTTAGTATGCAATTGGGCGCGTAACCAACGCTCAACTAAACTTATGGCTCACTTGATATTTTTTATTACTAATACATAATGTATATATATTTATATGATCAAAGTTGAATTTACATTACGAAGTAACATTTTCGTCAATAAAAAGTTTGGTTTCCTGATTGAACGTCCCTGCCATTATTGAATTACTTTAGCGGACCGACAACATTCATATCGTACCATACTCCAGCAACAAAATAAAAGAGAATTGACTTTTTCGTACTAGTAATATTATTATTATTCATAATTATTTGTGAGGAGGTCTTGGCTAACATATGAAAACGTAATATCAAAGTTATTGACGGGTTCAAGGGAAGTTCGCGTAACAAGCTTAGAAGTGAATAGCGTTTATAAGGTTAGTGTCAGTGAACGAGGCAAAACCGGCAGGAGCTGCAGAGATTGGCGCTGTGTTCTTATTTCGATTTTAAGTAATTTGTAAAACTGTATTTTATTATTAAACAGATTCAAAATACTTGATTTTATTTACTTGATTTCGTAAAATTTGTTTCATTCGCGCTACAATGTCAAAGTATAGTTAGTGTTAATGGGTGTTATAAAAGATGAATAATATACAGATGAATGCTATGAAGCAACATTTTCTAAACAATTTCATGATTAGAACGTTCCTCCCCGAGTGGGAATTGAACGCCTCTGCGCTACGACCATCCTCTAGCTCCAAAAAACTGTTAATTTTAATATTAAAACATAAAAGAGTATTCAAAAGCACTTGAACAAGCAATACTCTTTTAACACTCTCTTGATGTTTTTGCGTACGAATATTATTCAATAGTAACCTACGAAAAACAATCTTTTTATATATATTCTAATATTATAAATAGGTAAAATTTATTTGGTTGTAATGAATAGGCTCAAAACTATTCGACCGATTTTTAAAAATGTTTTCACCATTTTTAAGTTACATTATCCACGAGTAACATGGGCTATATTTTATTTTGGAAAATGTAGAGTTCAGTAACATATTAGGATTTTTCAGAAAGAAGCTGTAAAAATCAACAAGAAAAGTTACTCATTTTGTGTACGCTGTCTAAACTATAAAAGATAGAACCATTAAATGTTTTAATTAATTGTAGATCTTATAAATATCTATAAAAAAGTCCGACACACTATACCTATCTTTGTCGAGTGAGACACAGCAACCATTTTTTTATTTAAAAATCTTGATTTTTTTTAACTCCTTTTTACTCACGCTTTACTCACATTTTACTCACGCTAATAATCCTTATTAAAATAAATGATATATTATCCTTATTAAAATAAATTAGAGGACCGTCTTGGCGCAGAGGCGCAACGTCTGCCTGTAAAGCGACGGTTTCTGGATTCGATCCCCAGTCGAGGAAGATGGATTTTTCTATTTCCATTTTCTTCGCTCTGGCAAACTAGGCAAAGCGCGGCGTTGAGTTCCACCATTCAACACGCAATGCCTCGAAAAAGGCGGAAAGTGGGGACGGAGAAAGCAGGGCCAAAGCAACGGAGTCTATTAACACTAGGTTCCCACAGTCCCTGCAGTTCCCTCTGGCTAATCTGTCATGTGCGGGATAAAGCGTGAAGCTAAAATAAATTATCGTCGGGCGTCCGCTAGTAACTATATAAAAAGATTGTTTTGTGTACGTTACTATTGAATATTCGTACGAAACGTTTTTTTGTAGGTACACTAACTTAGTGTACCGATAAAAAACGTTTCAGTTAGAAATGTTCATTTCAATTCACCTGCCATTCCTTACAACAAAGAATGAATTCCCTCATTGCTGAATGCTTTGTGTGGAGTTGTAAGTATCATCCCTTATCTCTCCCTGGTCGGAATATAAAATAATCCGATATCGTTCGAGGAAATGAAAAATTACGCTCGGTCGGTTTCTACATTGATTTTTATGTCTATTTTTACCCGATAAAGTACTGTTTCATTTTAGGACTAAAATTTAAGATTCACATTTTGTGTTTTATATGACTTTAGCTGTTGTGAATATATAAGATTATATAGTTTATTAACTTATTAAGCCATTTGAGACATCGTGGAGTCGAACAAAATATGAAAATACTATAAATATTTATATTCTACTAAGAAAGACATATATAAAACAATCAATGTTCAATAAAACGAAAGTGAAAAACTAAATAAATTATCGTCACCCGTTCTCGTCACCCCATATCAAGAAAACTTTTAAAAAGGTATAAAAAGCAACAATACATGCAAAAAAATGTGATGAAAAATAATTTCGGTTCTTTAAATATGGTAATATCCCTCGAAAACGGCGGAAAGCAGGGAATGGAGTATCTTAAAGTTAAGTAGGTTGCTATTGTTCCTGCGTTTTGCCTACCTTTCCATGTGCACGATTAAGCATGCAGGTAAAAAAAATTGATTATACAAATATATTTTTTAGACACAAACCTTTTTAGAAAACAAATTACGAATCAGTATAATCGCCTTAAATTTAATTCATCAATTTTGACACGAACCCTTTCTCTTTTCTGTGTATTTCTAAATTTACTCTCATTTTTTCCAAATATTGGAGCGATTAGAGTAAAAACAGGTACGATCTAAGTGTAAGTGAAGCTACAGAGTGGCTATAGTTTCTATATCCTTTCGAGTAGTGGAACTTTCTTTTCCGCTGTAGTAATATTTCTCCCACTCCAACGTCGTAATTCAGGCGAAAGCGCAGATTCGAGCGTCTTGGCCCTATACTCTTTGCTACTCTATCTATACTGATGTGGTAGAAAGACCGAAGAGGTGAAAAAGTAATCTGAAATAGTTTGTGCAGATTTGCCTCGAACTCGATAACAGTTCGCGGTTTCGTAACTCCGTCATGCCATTAAGCAGATAGCCTGCATCTATGTAGAATGCTAAGAACTGGACACTGTCAAGTTTTAATGAAATTGCTTGTTACCTACCAATATTTTTAAATCTGCCCTTAATATTAGCTATTTTAACTTTTAGCTTAATATTAAAGGATATCCCAATCAAACTTCAATTATTACGTTATTCAGCAATTTATTCCACACAAAACGTTCGATATCATCGTCGTCAATTGAAAAATTATTCCCATTGTCACATTACTTTTTAAACGTCAAGCAACTACTATTTTTAATATGGCCATTCTTAAATAATAAAATTAATATTAATAATGCAAGTGAAATTTACTACATCTTATATTAATCTATAATGCGATAATGAGAATATATTACATAGTATATAATAATTAATAAATACATCTTAATATTGTACTTTGACCAATTAACCTTACAGCTCGGCCATCCTCACTGAGTGGGTCCTCCCACTTGCTAGTATTAAAAAAACAAAATATAACAAAAAAATCAGCGCGACGTAGTCTTAGTCAAATTATATTATTGAATATTATATATTTAGATTTATTATAAACTGACCTACATACATCACGTAAGGCTGGTAAAGAAAATACAAATTGTAACACAACAATCTTAACACAACAAGACAGTACATTGATTGAAAAAAATATATATATTATAGTTTACATTAATACATTTCAAGTCAAACTAATTAACATAATTCATAGTTATATTCCTAATTATTTGACTTTATCACGTACATATATTATATTTGATTAAATATTCTCATTAGATGCCTAATATGATCACAAATCTTTCTTATTATTAGATTTCATTAATAATACTTCTATATTGTCGTTCTTTTTTTTTTCTTACGTAATTTGTCACAGTCTTAGGTCATTTGTGCGACACCGTTTATTATGGTGTTATTCATTGTCTGCACTGACCAGTCATAATAAATTTACGCTCAAATCTTACAAACTATCTTGCAATCATCTGTGCGACATCATCTGATGCCATTCATTATCTGCACTGATCGCTCATAACAAATTTAAGTTTAAATCTTACAAACTATCTTGCAATCATCTGTGCGACATCATCTGACGCCATTCATTATCTGCACTGATCGCTCATAACAAATTTAAGTTTAAATCTTACAAACTATCTTGCAATCATCTGTGCGACATCATCTGATGCCATTCATTATCTGCACTGATCGCTCATAACAAATTGAGTTTAAATCTTACAAACTATCTTGCAATCATCTGTGCGACATCATCTGATGCCATTCATTATCTGCACTGATCGCTCATAACAAATTTAAGTTTAAATCTTACAAACTATCTTGCAATCATCTGTGCGACATCATCTGATGCCATTCATTATCTGCACTGATTGCTCATATATCAAAAAAAAATTAAACGTTCTTAGTAATGACACACACAATTTTATAAGTGCTAACAGGGGAATTTAATAATAAATAAATCACTGTTTGATTATAACTGTATCTAACTCTCTAACATCTGGATCCTCACTCTTATCACTGTCAGTGCTATCAATAATGCAACCTTCGAAGTTCATCCAGGGATGGATTTTATCTAACGCGATAACATTCTCATTCCTCTTGTTACCCCTTCGTATTAATAAAATCTGTCACTGGGTAACATCTTTAGAATCCTATGGGGACCTTGAAATTTAGAAAAGAGTTTTTATGATTTTTCCTCCATGATCTTAGTCTATTACTGTCCTTTCTATCCTGACCAAATCACCTACATTATACCACCTCTAAAATATCCTATGTTTATCAAATGTTTTTTTTGTATAATCCTGTTGTATTTCTATTTTCTCTCTAGCATCTGATCTCAGCCAATCTAATACCTCACCCTCAATGCGTTCGGTTGTTTCAGTAACGTCGGGCAAAAGATTTTCATCAATCTGGATACAAATAATAATTCTGAGGCGTTCTTTCTAGTCGTTTTATTAATAGTGGTGTTAATGCCTAACTGAACTTCTCCGACACTATCGTCCCATATACTATCATTTGCACTAGTATTTTACATTCACCGCAGTCTACAATCTATATTGTACTTGCCTAGCATCAGATAATATTCGTTTTTTGACGTACCCAGAAACGCGAAACGAACCCGAATACTTAGGTAGTCGTAGCAGGACTCGGTAACACTAACATCTCCTTGAGCGGTAAAATAACATCTGATTTTAAATTTAAATACAGTTTAACTGATCGATCTCGCGTAAATAATAAGGAATTTATAGTTTTAATAATAGTTATATCAGGTTTCTCTGTATAACTGTGTCCAATAAGAACTTAATATTTACGGTAGTTAGTCATATTTATTTCAAGGAAGGTAATCTTGGGCAGTTGGTAGACAAGTGACCTAATCTATTACAAGTATTACATTTTAATATCTGTTTCGGGCATCTCGAACTGAAATGTCCAGACTCATTACAATTAAAACATACCACTGGTATGGAATTTTTGTGAGAGCTAGAGGTCCTAGATTCGCTGTCATTGATCACTTGCATAGAACAATTCACAGACGCGTTGGTACTCTCATTTCGCTTGTCATAGTTAAATTTTGTTTTGTCAGATTCGTGAGGTTGCCGTTTAATAGATTGAAAATATTTTAGGACTTGTTCTGGTTCCTGGCACTTTGCAGCTTTCGCGCCTAACCTTAAGGATCGATCTTCAATACCGTATAATAAACAATCTACCGCTCGCTTACCTTGTATTTCGCATCTATATAAAAAATTTAATTTCTCATAATAATAATGTTCTAAAGAATCGTTAAATTTGACACGTTTGGAAAGCAATTCTGTTAATAGCTCAGCATAGTCGTCGCTACTAGGAAATGATTCTTCTAATTTAGTTTTCCATTCGGGCCACGAATACGACATGGTTGGGAGTGCTTGGTACCACGTCTTCGCAACTCCAGTCAGTTTAGGTAATGCGTAGTGAATTATTTGATCATCTCCCCAACCGTAAAGCCGCGCACACTTTTCCACCTTATTAATCCACATGAATATGGTCTGGCTCTTGACCATAGGGTCGAAATCAGGAATAACGTTACCCAGCATAGGAAATTTGTTACTTTGAGGTCGACTTTTGGCTAGCATTTCTACTAATGAGGCAAGAAACGTTTGTGTGTCATTATTAATAACGTTTGTGGTACTCACGTGCGCAGAGGTTGACAGTGTATGAGGCTCGCTGCCAGGGTCTAGGCGTCCGCTGCGACCTCCGCTTTTGCTTCTGTTGCCAGAGCCCCGATGAGAAGGGCGGCGTTGATGTACGAAAACTGGGGGTGTATGACCCCCACTGCTAGTCTCGGAGCGCCTGCTGCGGTGGTCCCTGCTGCTACTTCTGTCCGAATCCTGGCGGCGGCCACGTCGATCCGGTCGCTTACAACTGCTACACCGGCTGCGATGTCTGCTATGGCTACGACTTCCGTTCGATTGATGGCGACATCTTGTAGATCGTTCGCGAAGACTGCGGCTACTGTCACGAAGCGAATCCGAAGAACTATCGTTCGATCGGTTTTTCCGCTGCTTATGAATGCTGCTTTGGTCACGGCGACGTTTACGCCTGTTTTTATCATCAACTTTATCCATTATAACTTAAATTTACTTAAAATTGTGGGCGCAATAGCAAAATCCCGCTTCTGAGATAAAGGATATCCCAATCAAACTTCAATTATTACGTTATTCAGCAATTTATTCCACACAAAACGTTCGATATCATCGTCGTCAATTGAAAAATTATTCCCATTGTCACATTACTTTTTAAACGTCAAGCAACTACTATTTTTAATATGGCCATTCTTAAATAATAAAATTAATATTAATAATGCAAGTGAAATTTACTACATCTTATATTAATCTATAATGCGATAATGAGAATATATTACATAGTATATAATAATTAATAAATACATCTTAATATTGTACTTTGACCAATTAACCTTACAATATAATGCCAACATTTTCATTTTGTTTAACTTTGTACGACACATATAATAAATTTTTACATTTTTAAGCTTTTAAATATACACATTTACTTGGAAATATTTATATATTATAGTCATTTGACTTATATTTATCAAACATACGTTTTGTGAATATAACAAATATTCCCTATATTATTGTATTATAAGTTGTAATGCTTCATAAGATGAACGTTATTACTATACTAAAATTATGATTTAATGAGGTTAACAATATTTTGCTAAGAGTTTAATTTTGGCTTCAGCCAAGAGATAAGTACCGACTCGAGACATAATGCAAGAGAATTACTTCCAGGGAAAACGTTTAAGTTTTAATAAATTGTTAAAGTTCCAAGAAAATTTGAATCTTAGTTGAAATATTTTTTCCATAATAATTGTGTAAACAAAAAATATGTGTAGTTTAATTATTTTATTTTATTATTTAGAAGAACAATTTAGGTAAAAGTAATTTACTGCTGTTGTAAATCCTAGATTTACAACCTGAAAGTTAACCTCAGCGTCAGGTAAATAAAAAAGTAGCAAACTTTAATTAGTTTATAAAATGTGACTCGACATCATTGACGATACACTTATTAAACGTCCAATTTCTTATTGGATGTTTTAAGAGCATAATGCGAAACCTGATTTAAGTGCGGAATTTCCACTTAAATAATCTACAATTCACATTCAATTTTCTTGCAAAGTATCGTCGTCGTCGTCGTCAGCCACTCGCAGTCCACTGATGGACGTAGGCCTCCCCAAGTTTGCGCCAAACACCCTGATACTACGAAACCCTCATCCAGCCTGCTCCGGCAACTCATTCAATTGTATTTATTCTTTATAAATATATAGTAATCAGAATCAGAAAAAGCTCTATATAACGACAAATACGATCTTAGTTTATCTATCAACTATAATTTGAGAAGGACGTTCAAATAATATGAACACGTGCGTTAAAGTAAAACAACGAGCAAAGGGCAGGAAGTGCCTTTAGACGTAATCTCACATTTTAATGTGCAACTTTAAAGGAATCTGACTTTGAAATGACAAGACATTGTAGAGCTAATTTTTCTTTAATTCAAAAGTTTCTGGACACAAATGAATATCTTCATCGCTTCATATCACTTAAAATAAAATATTTATGAAATTTACTAGTAACAAATCGAACTTCATTTTCACAGCGGTCTTAGCACATTCTCATATTGGTTGATTTAATTTTCATCAACTACTTTATCGTCGTCATAAATTTAAAATTTTTAAGCTTAACGAAAGACATTAATACAATATGAACGGATCCATTTAGAAATCTATCCTTCATACGATTCCCTCGACACAACAAAATAAAACATATAAAGCCTTAAAACAATAGAACTTATAAGAACTGAAAAAATACGAAAAGTAAGCAAATATATCACTATACCATTTATATAATACAGTTAAATAATTATTTTATAAAACAGTATTGATATAACTAACTGATAAAATCAGCAAACGGAAATTCAGTCACTTTAAATTATTCGAAGATTATAAGCAAGTAGCAAATAAAATAGGTGTAAGTTATGTCGTCGATGGTTTAATTAAAAGTATAACATTAATGTGCTCACAACAACCCGCTGCTGGTGATAGGAAATTTAAATTTTACGATGTTATTAAAATTTTATTTATTTAACCATTATTTTTTAAGCTAACGAAACGAAAAACCAATTTACTCGAATTGAATATTTTTCAACTATATTATAATGATTGATTAGTAAATTTTCTCTATCAATTGGAACATAAATATTTTTGGAAATTGATGAAAATATGAAGTCAATGTTTTCTGTCACATGTATTTCACAATAAAATAACATTATACATTGGAAGTGCAATATGAACGAAGTATAAGGATATAAGACTGCCACACTTATTGTCAGATATTCATATTTGACGGCGTAATAAATACTGGCCAGAATGGAACCTACTCACTTGACTTAGACTCGCTAAAGAAAAACTTATTAAAAGAATAAAGAAGAAAATTTAGCAATTCTTATAGTTACATAAAAATATTTTTGTGTCCGTAGTATTGAAAGTTAAAATAAAGTTATAGAGGAGGCGAATGAAGTATATTATGATGGTAGCCTTTGGCACCACGCCCTCTCTTGATGCCGCGCTAGTAATAAAACATGAAGTTAGTAAAAAATGATGAGGAGTGTTTAATTTAAAATAAGATTAACAACAATCTAAGTAAATAATATTTTCACAAAAACTGTTATTGTATTATAAATTCTTTTAATCTTGACATAATTTAAAAACTTTTAAAATATTTAACGTTAAAAATTAATAGTTAAACTGCTTTTTTATAAAACCTTATAAATATATCAATTGTAATCTTTCTATGTCACTTTGTTGTCAGATTTATTTTGTTTCACAGAAGCCTCATTAGTTACCATGCAACGTGTTTATTTTTAGGTTTTTCGTTACGAGCTTAATTTATAGCTGTTACATTGTATTGTAAAATATAAATTCTATGTTAGCATTTAAGCATTTACAATTCTGAATTATCCTTATACTTTAAATAACGAGGTCCAGTCTTACAATAGTCCATTGTGAAGCTGGAGCAGGCAGTTTGAGCTCACTTTAATAAGATGTACTTCAACTCAAGTCTTTTTCGTTTTATTCAAAAACAAAACGAATTTTCATCATAAAATTTTGTACATCTGTGAAGCACAAATCGGCATACAGTAAGTAGCTAGTAGCTTCTCTCTAGCCGTTATTCGTATAAGTTAAATATCAATAATATTTTCTAATAGCTTTCCAAGGTAGCCTCATTAGGTTCACTGTTAGCAATTGCATAAATTCACATTTCATTCCGAATGTAATTTTGAACATTCAGATGTGTGGACGAATTTGCGTAATGTAGTTAAATTATACAAATTAAATCGAATAGTGATTGAATGAGATAATAATTAAATTTTAAACAATTAATTTGATATTTACAATTCTTAACTACTTAAACGAGTTATTGTGTAATACGATCTTACACATATTCAAAACACTTACTTTTTTTCTTTGATATTTTGTAGAATTTTTTAAGAACGTAATTTTAAGACACCTAAATTTTTAACTAGCTACAAATACATAAATGTTTTAAAGATAACTATACGCTTATAAGACCAGTGATGTACAACGGTGGTCGAGTAATAAGTTTAAACGTTTGTGTACTTTGTCTTATTGCCCGCTTAAGTTTTTCCTATAAATTTTTGCGCATCAGAGATATTATATTGATTTGTTATTTTGTTATTGTGTTATTTTTCTAGTATTATACTTGTTTACACTTTCGTGTAACATTTTTTTTTTTTTTTGTATTTATTTTTTTTATCTGCTGTTAATATTCAAAATGACGTATGATAAGATGAATATTGAAATTGTTAAAGAAAATATAAATATGCCCCCTTTTACTAATTTGCTCCAATAAATAAAAACCACAAAGCAACAAAAATACACATTATATACATTTAAATCTCTGCAATTTTCACGAAAATGTGATGTCAAGGCGTTAAGATCCTCTTAACGAAATTCTTTCAAGATTTAGGGCGGATAACGGCATCCCTCCTTATATAATTATAGATTCATACAAAGGTCAGCTGAAAATTAATTTTCTTAAAGGTGCTATTCAAATTAATATCCCATTTATATTCTTATACTCTTTTTTAATATGATGCCCAAAAACAGAGTAGACTCGCAATTTTACTATAGGCTCTCACAAAATAAAGTATACACATTTAAATATTGACAAAGATAAAGTCGTTCAAGTATAAGCATGTAACAGTATAATAGAAATATAAAGCTAATAAAAAGCTTAAAAGCCAATTTATAAGAGTTTAAAGATCTTGGCCTTAATCGTATAAAGATAACACCTTTAAATAGACTTGCTCTGGAAATCTTTTTCTAGCAATCGCTAGGTAGAGTATCATGCGCCCACGTCTATATTACTCAATACTTATTTATATATACACTTAGAACGTCTAAAAAATATAAAGAAATAACCACATATTTTGGTCCTTATAAAAGTTTTGTATATATTTATCTTTTATGTTAATCTTCAAATCATTAAAAAAATATAATGCATGACTCATGACACTTAGTTGTTAGAAGTCATTTTGATTGCCATTACATAAATAAAATATATATTACTAAATGATTTTTATACAAAGAAATTCTTAGATTAAAATTGTACTATTTGTATATTAAAACGGATGCAGTCGGTGCTGATTGCATTAGTCGTAAAATGATCATTCCTTTATTAGACCTATTAGCTCCAATAATCACAACTATCCTTAATCGTTCCATACTCCATGGTGATTTCCCGTCCATCTGGAAAGATGCTCAAATTATTCCCTTACCCAAAAAATGTAACCCTACTTCCTTTTCTGATTATCGACCTATTTCCATTCTTCCACTACTATCAAAAGTGCTTGAACGTCTTGTTCATAAAAAACTGAACGTATTTTTATTAAAACATAACTTTTTAAATCCTTTGCAGTCTGGCTTTCGATTTGGTCATAGTACGACTACTGCATTAGTCAAAATCACCGATGACATCCGTCGGGGTATGGAAAATCAGAGAGTTACGGTGTTGACGTTGTTAGACTTCAGTAACGCCTTCAACACTGTTGATTTCGATATACTTCTTCCTATACTAATTTCTTTTAATATATCTCCTGAGGTGGTTGATTGGTTTCGTTCTTACTTGTTCGGACGCCGTCAGCGCATTAAAATAGAAGATTCTTTTTCTGAATGGTCACTTACCTGTGCTGGCGTCCCTCAAGGTGGCGTGTTGTCTCCTCTTCTATTTTCAATATTTATTAATTCAATTTGTCAAAAAATCACTTCTCTCTACCACCTTTATGCTGACGATTTACAAATTTACTCACAAGGTTCTCTCGCTGAACTACCAGTAACTATTAAAAAAATAAACAAGGACCTGGAGACAATTTCAACTTGATGCAAATATTTTGGGTTAACGATAAATCCTTTAAAAACACAAGCAATTATAATCGGCAGTCCCAAATTATTGGCGAAAATTGATAAATCGCAAATGACACCTTTAGTGATCAATGGATCCTGTATTCCATTTACCGAATCAGTAAGAAATTTAGGTGTCATTATGGATCAGCATTTGTCTTGGGAATCACAAGTGGGAGAGGTAAGTAGAAAAATTTATGCTGCATCATCGAGCCTGCGTAGGCTACGTAATTTCCTACCACTACCCACCAAAATTGTGCTGGCTAACTCACTCCTATTACCAATTCTTGATTATGCTGATATTTGTTATCTTGACATTAAGGAGGAGCTATTGAATAAACTTGAGCGGCTTCAAAATCTTTGCATTAGGTTCGTATTCGGTGTACGTAAATATGAACATATCTCCGAGTTTCGAAATAAGCTTAAGTGGCTCCCTATTCGCCTTCGCAGGAATACTCACATACTTCATCTTCTCTATTCAGTGCTGTTTAATCCTTCTACTCCCCCATATTTGAAGGAACAGTTTAAGTTCCTTCATGACACCCACTCCCGTTCCTTACGTTCCGATAATAACTTACTACTTGAAATTCCTCTTCACTCTTCCTTTACTCCAATTCCTTTACTGTAAAAGCTGCCAAACTATGGAATACTATTCCTATTAAGATCAGGCGTGCTAAGAGTTTACACATTTTTAAAAAGAGGCTTTAAAATCATTTTTTAAGCCTGTAATATTGTATTTCTTTAATTCTTAATTATTTTTTTCTTTTTGCTGAGATCTTGTACGGGATATTGCTATGTATTATTTACAATTTAGTATAATGTATGTCATATGTGTAGTTTTATATATAAATATATATGTATCTATGTATGTGTGTATGTGTATATATGTATATGTATGTATGTGTATGTGTGTGTATGTGTATGTATATGTAGGTATATATATTTATGTATTTCGTAGCTAACTGGATTTTTTTAAAATTGGCCTTTTCGAAAAGTACTAAATATCGAATATTCTAAAACCCTACCTTTTGCCTGATGGAAATCAACTCTACGGCTTGTCTAGTTTCCAGAGCGAGGATGATGAAAATGAAATAAACCATTCTTCTCGAGTAGGAATCGAATCTGCAAACTGTTACGATTACAGGCAGACGCTTTGCCTCTGCACCAATTTTAAAAGTAATTGCCTGACAAATACTTAGATTATTGAACATTTTCAAAGCTATAAAACCTTAAGTACAGGTTACTACACTACTCCTGTCATTAAGTATAATTAAATTCATATTCAGATCCATGTATCGCTTAGCATTCAATCAAAAATCTGCGAATACAACTACGTAATAGTATTTACGTGTTAATACAGTCAGTATATTAGTAACATTTGAAGCGTAACGGCGTTCCTTAGCGGATGTTGAAGTCGCGTTTCCCGCCTAATATCACGAACGTTTAGAAAAGTGTAAGGAAATATTATATGTGATCTGGTGTGTTTGTGAATAGTGAGCTTTGATCTTTAGGATATTTATATATATGTAAGTTTTATTTTAACGTTGATTGGAAGTTACTTTCGTATTTATTTTATTTTTATGTATTTTTTTATATAAAAATTTCTAAGTACTTCGTTTTTCGTATTGATTTTTTTATGTTCACTTAAATTTGTTTAAATACTTATGTTTTCGAATATTACCAACTTAGTAACCTAGCCAATTATTATTATTACAAACAACGTTGGCATGAGAAGGTATACGTTAAGAATAAGATTACAAGTTATATTTAAATGCTAATTTGTTAATTCTTTACTTAAAACATTGAATATATTACAATTCTAATATGTTAAGCCTATCTTAAACATATACATATACGTACATGCAACAAGGCTTATCTAAGTAAATAATACTATTATTAAAAGTATCGAACAGAAATAAGCTTTAACACTTAGCTGTTAGGTACTGAATTGCCAATATTAGATGAAACACATGGCAGAGCATTGTGTATTGATGTTGGCCTTGTACACAAAAGTCACACTACTCATACGTCATCGTACGAAACGTTATAAGAATATTTATTTGCTTTAAAAAACACAATATACGAAAACTAATATAAAACACAAATAAATAACATATTAAGTAACTGCAAGACATTTCATTATTTATTTTATTGTTACGATGCTCTGTTTATTCTATTAATGTTAAAGTATTATCATTTACGAGTACCTCTACCTACCAAAAGCATTAAGTTAAAATAAGCTGATTCCCTAAATTATGCTCATATCCATATAGAATAAGCACGCTTAATAAACACTTTTTAAATGTTTATAAACAATTTGTTGTTAATTATTTTCTTTTTAAATAAATTATCATTTTACTAAGCAGTCGATTATCATCTATTCTTTAATTATAAATAAAACGTCCTTTTATTTGCACATAAAATTGAAGCCGTTGAATTAAATCCTGCCACTTTTAAGGGAAAGTAGGTAAAGGGGGCCCTTTTGTATTATAAATTTACAATAAAGTTATGATAGTTCTGAAAATAGTGTAAAGTTTAAAATTTAATGAATTTGTATCTTATATCTTGACATATATACCATTGTTCCTGCCACTTCAATATAGCCGTTAACTTTTTTGATACTTCCGCTTTCAAAATGGAGCGCTATAGCTATTTGATGAATCGCTTAACTTATTTAAACCTAATTTAATTATAATACATATAAGCATCGAATTAATTTTGCTCATTCTAATGTAGTATGAAGGAAATTAATATTTGAGTACATACATATAATTATACATACTTAAATATATTATACACACATAAAATAAAACATTTTATATGTGACTTAGCCTCTAATAACTAAGAGTTGTGTATGAAATTGAGATTCTGATGAGATACATCGAAACGATTACGTTACTTGAAAATCCTTATCCTAAAGACTTTCCGACACACAAATATATTTTAAATATCAAATTATATTACTGTCATTCGTGTTTTTGTTCAACCAAACGTACTTCTATAACTTTTAATATCAGTAAAGCTATAATATATTATTCTATATTGTTATCATTATTTACTTATGTTACAGTTTCATTAACATACACCGTGTTTGATATTAGATCCATTACATTATATATACGAGTACGTGCTTACACAACGTATTAGACCAAATGGATGATGTAGTTAATCAATGTCTTATTGAAGCGAAGCGCAGCGTTGTAAACTTTACTTGGAACTTTAAGGAAATTGAATCGATACATTACTGGGTTCATTTCACCTACTTTTAATAATGGAAGTTTTACTTTTCAACGTTATACGTTGATATCTTTTCGAATCTGTTGTGCTTATGTATTTACACAGTATCCAAAGTATACCAGGATAGACAGGAGTAACCTCGAATACAATGAAAACATTTCACATGTCAAAAATTATGTATACACCAAGTTATCATCAAACCCACAACTATCGCGTTTTCCGTCTGCTGACGCTGCGTCACGATGACGTCAGTCTACTTATAGATCTTAAAAATCTCAGCTACTTGCCACGCTTATAAATAATAAAATAGAACAATTTTTATTACGCTATCCAAAAAGGAGAAAAGACTTAATCATAAATAGATTAGTTAGTCACGACCGCGAGTGTATCGATAGTAGTATGGAAATGTAACCTTGAAGTTTTATCATCTTAGCCATATTAAAATCTTATATGTTATGATGATCGTTTATGTGTTTAGTTGCCTTGACCTCACGCACATAACAAAGAGGACTGCGCACATTCTTATACATTTAATTTAAAATGGAAGAAGCTTTTAACGATAAAATAATGAAATTATAAAACATTAATTTTTAGAAATTTCTTATCTCAGAAATATTGTTTTTTTTTTCAAAGTATAGATAATGAAAATACCAAATGTCACCTTGTGTGTTTAATAGATATGAAAGAAAACCAAGAAAACCAATTGCCAAACATAACAATATCAATCCACCTATTTACAGTAACAAATACTTAAACTTGTACATTTCTAATATAAATAACGTTTAAAAAGCAAATGAGCCTTGCAGCAGTGTGAGAAATTCAAAGTAAGTTTCAGGGTCCCTTCTTCAATATATAATCAATAATCAAACACAATCTAATCAAACTGTGCCTTCAATACAGATTGCTAATTTAAAACATATTGAGCAATGGTTCCTTTATCGATACTAAGCACAACGGTAGCTAAGTCCTAGTATAGAATGAGAAAAGGATCCAATAGACATAGATTTTGTTACTATTAGCAAATATATCAAGTTAATACTATGTATTAGTTAGTACTTTTTTCCTTGTTATATAAAAGTATACAGAAAACTTTTAGCATCGAGAGCTAATATGTGATTTAAGTCCTATTTAAAGACAAGTCACGTACTCTTTGATTTTCCGAGGTATATGAACTCATTTAGCCAAGATTGAAACCAATATCTTAAGATATACGATCTGACAGCGACCACTAGGGAATTGCCTGAACTTATATTGCCTTGTCGAGACTCACTCTATAAAACATCTTCGTTTCGTGTCAATAAAAATTCTTGAAATGTTGGCTCTCCTAAAAAAGCAGAATAATGTTTAGTTTAAATTTAACCTTTTTAAAATTAATTTGAAACAGCACTTCTTTTACAACCTAAAAGATATATTTCCGATTTTTATCATTTATCAAGAAACGTTTGATAACAAATATAAATATTTCTATTATAACACAACAGAAACATTTATAAATTTATTTATTTCTTAAGTATTTCAATGTATAAGATAAAGATATGTACATAATAGGCTACTTCTATGCTATAGCATTTTTTTGTGTTTGTAACATATTATATATAACACTTCAGATGCTCGTTTATTCGTTTCAATTTATAATTATAGTGTTTTCTTATACTCCATAAGAGTAACTATTGATATATTGAACTATTATTGATCATAAGAAACTGTTACATTTTTATTTACATTACTTTTTGTTAGTTGTTACTTAGAACTATGACTAAGCCAATTTTCCATCATTAATACTTTGCTTAGTTACTCATATACGCTAATTTTAGGAACGTACAAAAACATTTGAATATATTTCAATACAATCAACTTTAACATAATGTTTTCTTTAAAACGCTTATGTTATAGCGTTTTTACTTAGCTATTTTACAATTACAATAATAACGAGTTTTAAATGTTTATATCTTGTAATAAATCCCATCATTGTTTGTTTCAACCTTGAAACATAACACTCAGTGATGAGGAAAAAAGCTAGAGTGATTCTTATGTCACACTCTAGTTGACGCCTGAATCTGAGTCCACTATAACAAAGACTGAAGCTTTACACTTTATTTAGTAGTTCTATTTTTATTTCTTTTATATATTAAATATTTATAAGATGTCTAAACGCATACAGATGCATAACAGCCTAAAATTATTATGAGGTTTCCATCTCTATAAGGCAATATATTAAGGCCAGCGTGGTTCAATGAGAAAGCATCTACCTTAAATGCAATATTTTTGGGATCGATCAGAAGGTAGATGTTTTGTCATTCGTTTCTTCTTCTATGTGAATTGAATTGAAGAAACATGGAGAAAACGATTTGGCACTAATTTTCCCCTGCCTACCTTGCTATATGTGGAATGCAGAGTGAAGCAGGAAATTTACATTATCGCAATCAATTTCAACATTATTGTAACAAGAATTTATAATCTCTTCAAGAGATATTATAAAATTTAATTGTATTATATAAATATATACTGTATAACTTTGCTAGTTCTATCCACGGTACTTTATGCAACGCGCTGTTATATTCGTAGCGAGTGTTGTATATTAAAGTATATCGTTCCGCCACGCAGCAACATGCGAGGCGTGCGATTCTTGTAAATATTTACAAAGAAAGCCGTATCGAACCAAGTGAGCTTACACTATAGCAGTGGTTTCAATTTACTAAAATATAAATAGTGTTATAAAATTACGTTTGGTAAAGTAAGCATAAACATTTTTTGGAAAGTAAAATTTGAATCGACTATACTACGACTACGTTATTTGTTTATCAGCTACTACCAGACCATAGATTAAATAAGTCAAAAAGGCTTAAATATAAAAAAAAATGCTTAAGATTTTAAGCAAGGTAAATTCCCGTGAATTAAATTTAAAGTCATAACTACCGTTTTTAATAGTAACACTCTATGCGATAAAATAATAAAACACGAAAAGAAAGAAAGTCATATGTAAATTTTAACATTATCTAACTCTAAGACTACAATAGCCAGCTTTATATACCATTCCAATTTAATATAAAATATCGTAATAAGGCACAAGGCTCGCTTGGTTCATCGTCTACAAGTTTTACATTAATCTATTTAATCTCTTAAATCAGAGTAATTGTTACCTAAATTTACATTTGATAAAATCGTTTTAGTTTAAACTGAACCTCTAATAATTAAGAACATTCACTAGCCTTTAATTTAATTTTATATTGAAATTAATAGAGATTATTCCATCCAATAGCCGTCCATAGAATATTATAATAGAATAGTTCAGTGACTCGTGAAATTTCCACCCTTATTAGTAAGGGTAAATTCTAATTTAAATGTTAATATGGATAAATCGATAATTTGTATAAAAACACCACGTAAGGTAAAATTTTAATTTTTTCTATCTAAATATACTTGACACAGCTTCTGATTTTCAAAGTCTTGAACTACGTGAATTGAGAATGTATATTAACACTAAGTTCCCCAGCCGACAGTACTACGTGTGGCACTTTTAAATGTCCTCGCAAGCAAAGTTGTAGGAAACCACTATTTGATAAGACTTATCTAACAGAACAACCCCATCCAGCTCCAGTAAAACATATTTACTATATTTCCAAACTTGAAACTTCTGGTTCAAAATTGTTTCAATTGAAAGCAAACCATTGAATTTCAAATGTATTATTCGAAAACGAAAATCTGGGAACTAGATAAAAAATACACATTGACCCATCATATGTATAATATACTCGCTTACTTAGTGGTTGTGTTTCATTTTCACTTAGAAGTATATTTACGTGACGTTAGTATAAGATAAATAAGTTGTAATATTAGAGGCAAAATATTAATAATACAAGATGGGCCTTTTAATTTTCCTTTCTAGGCCTCGATACCTGTTTCACTCAGCTTCGCTTCGCTCGAGAATGGATAAGGTTCTCGAGATACCATGCTATATGTCACGTGTTCATTGCTGCAATAGTCTTTTGCTGTTGACGCAGTAAAGTTGTGGAGCGCGTTACCACATAACATAAGACAGTCCAATCTATTAATGTATTTAAATACAAAGTAACAATTATTTTCTTCAACTATTTTGAATTGGATAGGTTTGTATTGTACGTTTATATTTATATATAGGCAAGTGATTGTATATATACTATGTGTATATCATATCAATTGTTGTTTACGTATTTTTAATGGTCATGTATCACTTCACATCTCATTATAAGTGTGTTTAAGTAGTTTATATATTATGGTACATTATTTACGCTGCCATATTTAAATCTTTGTGTTGTATAATGTCCGTTCTGTTATTGGAACCTTTTTGTATTTGTATTGGTTGACTGGAAGAAATCACTCTTAGTCACAAGAAATCACAAGGCCGCCTTTGTACATTTTTAACTTAACCATACAAATGTTTTGTATAATTTATTCGTTTTATATTATTTTATATTGCACAAATTTTACAATTACAAAAACACTAGAAAGTGCTATAGTAGCTAATAAAAAACATATTTGGAGTACCTATTTTTTAATATATATTCCTGGAAGCTACGTCTAACTTTATTAGTTTCGTTTCACGATATCGCTTTTCCATTACACTTCTTTTATTTTATATAAGGTTCCATTTTCTATTTATATAGAAAGTAACTGAATCAACTTCTTCAAAGAAATATATCTTTTTCTATATCAGTATATTGCAACTTAATAATAATATTTTATATTTTTTAACAAAATAAAATTGCTGGTTATTAATAAAATTGCTTTAATTTTCGGCATTACTTGAGTTTTGTAAAGGATAGAAAGCGATAGTTAAATAGATTATAATTTGTGATTATAGTTCTTTTGAAGATATAGAACCAGCCTAAAGCATTTCTTTGTTTTAGTTGCCTAATGGTCACCACTAGTACAATAACGCCGACAAATTTAAATTTCTGGGTACTAATTCTGCATGAAATGAAGTACAGATATACATAAGTTTGTAATGATTTATTTGTGATATATTTTTTCGGTACGAGTGTTTTTTTCTTTAATCTGTGTATTACCAATTTATTGTTCTCTCTACTTCTGTACTAATAATACAATACGTAGAGTTTTCTTTGAGTGACCAAGAAAACCTCAGGAACTGTTGGTTTCGGACCATATTTTTTTCAAGTATTCATTACAAAAAAAATAATTTTAGAGATACATATGAGGACCGTCGTGGCGCAGAGGCGCAACGTGTGCCTGTAACGCGACGGTTTCTGGGTTCGATCCCGAGTCGGAGAAAATGGATTTTTCTATTTCCATTTTCTTCGCTCTGGTAAACTAGGCAAAGCGCGGTGTTGAGTTCCGCCACTCAATGCCAATGCCTCAAAAAAGGCGGAAAGCGGGGACGGAGAAAGCAGGGACTAAGCAACGGAGTGTCTTAACACTAGGTTCCTATGGTCCCTGTAGTTCCCTCTGCCTACCCTGCCATGAGCGGGATAAAGCGTGAAGCTACAAAAAAAAAAGAGATACATATAGAAGGGCTTTATAGGCACCATGTTAAATAGCTGGAAGTAATCCCTTTATACCCTTTGGCAAGATATGTCATATAATATTGACAATTCCTAGTTATGTGAATAAAGAAAAAATATTCTTGCAGCGGAGTATATATGAATTTTACTTATTTATTCTTGCGTTCTCTTTTGTCAAATGATTGTTCTCTGCAATAGTCTTTGTGTTTTGGAAATTTGCAAAAAAACATCCAAAGTTGCATAAATAAGCTGTAATTATAAACAAAAACAAACCAAGAATATGAATATGACTCTATTGTAATAAAATCATCTTCGCGATACGGTCTTCGTAAGAGTTAATAATACATATGGAATTTATTAAATTAAAATAGTTATAACACCTATTACAATTTAAACTGATAAAAAATAAAATAAATTTTGTAAGCAAAAGACTATTAGTTGGCATTTTTAAATAAAAATTAGTAAGGTCTGGCCACTGAAAAATATATAGCATAGCATACGTTATACAGTAAATAATAAAGAAATAATATTACTATTTTCAATTTAAAATAAATATTTCATCTCAATCTCGTCACACTCCTAATAAGTAATATATCATATATGATAACGACATGCAACGCTACAATTAGGTAAATTTGCACGACACGACGTTATGAAACGACATCCTTTGCTGGTTAAATATTATAATATATACATTTCTTTTGTATTAAATCATACCTAAAACACCCAAATGTCCTCAACATAATTTATATTAACTTAATCTTTTCGCAGAAAGAAAACCACATTTTTTTATTTGTTTTTATAGCTTTATGCTTTTATCCCACATATTGCAGGGTAGGGCAGAAGGAACTGCAGGAACCATATGAACCTAGTGTTAAGACTCCGTTGCTTAGTTCCTGCTTTCTCCGTCCCAACTTTCCGCCTTTTTCGAGGCATTGCGTATTGAGTGGCGGAACTCAACGCCGCGCTTTGCCTAGTTTCCAGAGCGAAAAAAATGGAAATAGAAAAATCCATATTCCCCATGTGGGAATCGAATCCACAAACTGTCGCGGTTACAGGCACACGCATACGCCTCTGCGCCACGACGGCTTACATTTTACTCATACAAAATAAAATACACAAAAAATAAAACTATATAAAAATAATATATTTACTAACAAATAATGCCACTACGGTTAGTCATAAAAAGGTAGGCCCATTAATGTCACTAATTGTTGCTAAATATGGGAAAACAGCTTTAACCTTGACATAGCTTTTATAATGTATACACACCTACTAGACTAGTACGCTGCATCCATAAAATAAATAAATTAAGTATGCAACCATTAAACGTGATCTGGGTTTTACTTATATGGGAGAGCGTTCAACTAAACTGGATCCTTGGATTTCCTCTAATCGATATTAAAGTCAGATGCTTAATAAATACTTTACTACTAAACAGTCATTACTTAAAGTTAAATATACAGTAAAATGTATGTTATTGAATATAATCAAAAAGCTGTGCACCACTAAAGTCGAGCTAGTAAGTATTATAAAATTAATTAAGTGAAAGAGAAGAAAACTGCTTAGCATTCTATGGATTCACCGTGCGGGTGCCGGGCCCATTGCGTTGTAGGAAGAGGAACTCCGATCAGCGCTTGGGACTTGCGACCCAAGTATAAGTTTAAAGGGGCCCCTTTAAAATGCATTAACGCTCACCTTCACTGTCCGAGCTCCTCCCACTACCTAAAAAAAATTTAAACGATTCTACCAAAGCCGCCTTTGAAGTGCGTTCTAGAAATGAATTTATAATAGTTCTAGACAGGCCGAGATCTTTTCGTAATCTATAAAGAATTATTAATTTTCTCTGTGTGTAAGTAGACGTAGAAGATACAAAATGTATGGAAAGGATTATTTTTACAGATATAAAAATTACAGGCGCCTTGCGTGTAATGATGAAACAGTGAATATTAATTGTGCACTTGGCCGTGCACAATTTGCGATCATGTGGACGAGCTTCCTACTGAAGTCATTGATTCTTTCAAAAATCGTCTTCCTAATAAGTATTTATTTTACTTACAATATGTATGTATGAATACGCCTGTATTATAAAAATATTAATATTTAAGCGTATGTTATATGTTTTTTATGAGTATTTATTTCATATATTTTAAGAATGTATTATATATTTAAATTGCATTAAGCAGCATTCGCCTCCTCTTTTTCTTTTGTACAACCACTCCAACATTTGCCAAAGGCTGTCTGTTAGAGATTGCTTGAGGCAATAAGACCGTCTTTGCATATTTTTTATATTTATATATTTCCTTTTCTTTGTTTTTCTCTTTTATGTGTGAACTAAAAGATAAATTTTATTATGTGGATAAGAAAATGTGCACACATTATTTTCCGATAACGTCGTTTCAACCGTTAAGCTGATAAAACAAGTCGCAAAAATATTCCTACAAAATATATGTTTACCGACATTTGAAACTACAGAGTCATAAATTTACAAGCCATTACCTTTAGCATTGAAAAAGTTCGCATAGTTTTAGTTTAATTTAATTCTAATTTGGTAAACTTTTAAAATTATGAGCTGTTAAGAAATATTACATTGTGATTCCGTTGAACGTGTATAGTGCATTAACATAAGCAGCTCCTCAATAAGTGAAATCTGTGCCACTGACATATTTTAGGTTCCGCAACATAATTTATAACCTCGGACGTTTTATGCTTCCTTTCGATATCTAAGGGCACTCCACAGTTTCAGTGAGCCATATGAGGACGATCTGTCAACGTCGCTATAATGAAAGTAATATCATTTCGAGAAGTCAAATTGAACTTCATTAGTGTAGATTTTTAAAGGTGGAGTCATATTTTATATAAAACATTTTTATTTTTATCGGAATAAAATATTATTATTGTTGCTGATTAATTTAATTAACTTTGTTAATTAAGAAAGCTTGTAGTAGTACTTAGTGCATCGGCTGTAAAACTTCCACTTCCAACAAGTAGACGAACTACAGAGTAGTTTAATAAATTACCATTGTACGGAAAATGTTCTCTAAGTAGTTCCTCGTGACTTACTAATTAGTGCTATCTAAGTTCCAATATCGCGTGGAGCTATTACTTTATTATCTTTATTTAATACCGATATCATGTTTATTGATAACTATACTCAATGAAAAATATTTCAAATATTATTTAGGGTTTATCAAATTTAGTGTATCTCAGTTGTGTCACGATTGCAAACAAAAGTAAAAGTTCAGTTTAAATTCAATGAATTCAAAAGAAATTAATTATACAAAATTTATATAAAATTTATAACCTAGACTTTGAAAACTTTTGGGACTCATCTTTTTTTCTCTAAAACCATGTAAAACCTTTGATCTTGCGCCTAATATAATTCGTCCGCTTGGATGGAATAGGACCGCGCGTCAGTTTAGTAAAAGAACAAATTGTGCAGCTGTTTTCGAACAAACACTGCAAATATAGATGTGTTAACACAATAAACAATATTAAAGGAAATCTTAAAATGAACTAAATTTAATCTCTTTCCTAATATGATTTGATTTTTATAAATTCTGATGATAACTTTTGTTTATAATTATCACATATACACACACACACACACATCTTTACACTCTATCCCTAGCGGTGTAGAAGAAGAGAAAACGGCTCTGACCACAATTTTCATTTTTCCACAAATGTATCAAGATTAACATTTATGCAACAAAAAATTGAAAGATGTACAAAAAAGTTTCCTACAGAAAGGTTTCTCATTTTCTTAGAAGAAAATACATTCCGAGTATTGAGAACGAACTGGCAAGCGGCCAAGTGAAAGATCTAGCGCGCCTTAACGACTGCATCTGGCGACAACAGCTGACGGGACGTGCTCAGTAGAGTCACCTAGTAGAGACTCCTAGTCGATATTATAGATCACAACATGTGACGCAGTATTGTTACTTTGTGCCTTTGATCTTTTGCATATTAATTTATATGAGAGTCCAAAATTTTAATTCTAAAATGTGTAAATGTATTTTTTAAATTCTGAAATAATAATTTCCGTTGAAACCCAAACCGCGCTTTATACACGTGTCTCCATTTTAAGCAAAAGTAATCTGTTCTTGTTAGTTAGTTAGTGTTAATACATATAAAGAATTCGTAGCATTTTCTAAAATATATTTGTCAAATCTTCAAATATTAGACGAATATCTGGTGGAAGTTTTTAAATTTAAACTCACTGCTCCTTATTCATTTAGATAATGATAATGTGCAAATTATAACGTAAAAACATATGTTTCATGTTAAATAAAACAAGGTCATGAATATCAGAGACCGCATATTTCATAATAGTCAAATGTAACAATCTCATAATGACGTTTGAATTATAACAAGATAAAAATGTATATAATTCAGTATTTTTCATTTTAAAATTTAAATATATGTATGTATTTCTTGTGATTCTGATATATATGTTTTTGAAAAATATATATTATTTGAAGAGTAACATATATTGCTTTTTTTTCTTTGAAAACTATTCTAGTCTTTCCTATATATGTATTAAGAATAGAGTTTCTCGCAAAGCAATCACTATTTGATTTCTAAAATGTACTGACTGGGTGTAGCCATGTTGCGGTAGCAATTATCAGAATTGTAAGAGCTTCTGTTTCTAGGGACTTAATAATAGACTGTAAATCATCCACGAGGTTAAACAGAAATCTAGAATATCCTAGGAATTAAAATAATAGTAATATACAAAGTGATTATAGATAACCTACTATATAGAAGTAAGTTTTCTTTTGTCTTCATAGTTTATATGCATTTCGTTATATAAGTAAAGTAAAACAATTATTTAAATTAAAATTTTAACCGATATTGTATTATTATGCATAATTTTATACAAAATCGATGATTAGTATTCTATTATTATTACCAATCTATTTATGGAAAACCTACTTGTAGAAATCACGTGGAAACAACATGATTATAAATATTTACGTAATGGTACCAAGATTCTTAATATACTTGTACTTTGTAATTGAAAACGAATGATTGGAATAATAATGCAAACACATATCATGCATTAAAGATATGCACATTTTTTACCACGCTCAGCGAAGACAAATAAACTTGTTTAAAATTTAGCTTATATAATATAAGAAGGTAAATAACTTTTAAAATTAATATGCCTTCTTATATTATATATGCTAAATTTATAATTGTATATTCAAAAATATTTAATATATAACCACATATACTTTTTGTAATTGTAACTTTTAAATTTACACGAATTAATGCTCCTCTTTAACTCAAGAGCCGAGAATATTCAGTCACTGAACTTTCGAACAAGAATTACATTACAGAGTAAAGATGAGATATTTTCAGATGAGATTAAAATTAGACTTTTTCATTTAAATAATTCTCTAAACATTAAAATAGTCACTATATAAGACGACACTGTAACATAAACTTTATTAATATTTTTATTAAATAATAGAGTTCCATTCACAAGTCTTACATATTTCATAAATAATACTCTTCTCGGGTATGACCAACAATTTCAGGACTTACTTTCAACCTATTCCTCATATACACGATACCATACCTTATAGTTTGCGTGACATGCATATTCCATATATTAAAAAATACTTACCGTTATCGCTCTACCCAAACGTATATTTTCGGGCGAGTAAAGGTTGTATTGCGAGTAAGGGTTTGATCAATGAATAACGCCCAAACCGCTATTCATTTAACTATTCAACAGGTCTATCGAGAAATTCTATTCTTAAAATCCCTGGGAATATGGTAACATTCTGTTATCATTCACTAAAATAATAATAAGTTGAACTGTTCAGACACAGTTTTTAACGTTATGTTATGATAAGCTACCCTTAACGTGTAATGCTTGTTTTTATTACAATCGACTCATAATAAAAAAGTTTTAACAAATTAAAGTTTCTGAATTGATTAAAGTTAGTTATTTAAAAGGACTAAAGAAATATTTATAATAAAATCTCTATCGAGTAAAAATTTATCCATAGCTCAAATAATGACAGGTAGGTACTACTACTAGCTTCACGCTTCTCTTCACGCTAAACTACTAGCGCAATATCTTGAATACACAAAGTATTGCTACAAGTACTAACATATACGAATCCATATACAGCTAAGCATATCAACGTGTAAACCACTATTGGGAAAGCCCTTTTACATTTAAACAATTGTGTAACATTCATGTTATAAGACATATGGGTGAATGTTCAACCAAATGTAGCGTAAAATAGTAGACATCTCATACGATCCGACCCTTCAAGGTACTTTGCCGATTTAGAGCTGCTTTAAATGTTTTGAACGTTATAAATCGGGAAAAATTGCCACATAAATCTGTTATGTATTGTTTGTTTAGTGAATCGAAAGTTCTAGAAAATTAAATCGACAAAATAGATCATATCACTCGCTTTAATCTCAAAAAAATCAGCACAGCATCACCCATAATAATATAATAGAAGCTGAACCTTTTAATTGTTAATAATTCAGTTATCCAAGACTCAGATCGTCGACTTAATTGCCTCAATGAGGTATACGAGACCTTAATCTCGTCATCAGTTACAAGCAATACAGTAAAACTAATTACCTGGTGGATGGTAATTGGATTTATTTTTGTTTTATATAGTTCATTAATCGAGTAAGTTTCAACGTCATTCACTACAACAGCGGTTACAGTTACTTCGAGCCACTGGAATATATAATATGATAAAAGCTATTTAATTATGGTTATGAAAAACTTGCCTAGAATTTTTAATTAAATTTTAAGTCACGTATGTTTAATAAAAGTAATATGCTGTATGTAATATTATTACTACTGCCAGATACAATAATCAGATGTTTATAACGAATATTTCTGAATGAAACTTACTTTAGTAACAAGGAGACAGGAAAGTCTAGAACAAACTAAGTTAAATTTCCTTATATTAAGCTAATCTAATCACTAATATTTAAGATGTGATTTTTCTATATCTTAACAAATAATAATAATATTCATACGTGGCTTCGTTCGCGGCTTCTCTCGTTTGATGGATGATCTTGTATTTTTCCAGCAATATTCAATATGCTAGTATATTACACATAAGTGTAGAAAGAAATCATGCTAATGTATACGATGCCGGTTATAGGCTTAGACGCCTCTTCCACACGTGTGCTCCAAATATAGCCGCTTCTTGTGTTCCATCCAGCCACACGGAATTATAAATTGCAAATGTACTCATTTATTCTCATAAAAATCGCAATCAACGCAGCACTTTGGACGAAGAAAACGAAAATAATCTATTCTTGCTGAGCGGAAATCAAACCTATAACCAATGTTTTTACAGTCAAACGTTAAGTTAAAGTGAATTTTTGAAGAAAACTATTGACCGTAGACCATATGTTCCTAGCGTATTTGGACAGAGTCTGCGTTTAAATGGCGTAAATCAATTAAGAACTATATTACCATCTTTTTAAAAGACATCCCTAACATAATTTAGTAATTAAATAGGGTAAAAAGTGGAAGTTGGATACTCTTGACAGGTTTTGTCCGCCTACTCCCTGCTTTGTGAAAAAAGGTGTCATTCTCTTTTTGTACTTAATGTATACGTATATTTGATAGTATAAATAAATATATAAATTAAACCAGATTAAGTACAAGAATAAAAAAAGTGATAAATACTTCCCTTATCAAAAACTAAAGCCACACTTTTGCATTTACATAAAATTTAGAGAAATGAATTCGTGGAAGCATCTACATTTATTTTAAATGTGTAAAGCCATAGTCAACTTCCATCTGTTGCGTTCAGTCAAACTTTCTATATATAAATGTCATAATGACGTCAACAAAACTTTACCAATCTATGTGTGCTGATTACTAATGTATATTTAATATGAAAGAAGAAGAAAGGAGAAAAGACAATATTTATCGACCTACCTTATTTCCTAGAGGAGGAATCGATCCCCGAACCGTCACATTTACAGTTATTTATTTATTTATTTATAACTTTTGGCTTAGAATCAATAAGATGATCACGTGTGTACGTCAGATCGAGCGAACGGAGGAGTGTCAGAGGAGCCCAATTTCATAATTAATATCGAATTGAGCCCCTCTGAAACCTACACACTCCACGACTAAAGTTACGAAACTAAAGTTACGAGGGTTCCAAGCGCGGCCTGGTGAGAAGAGCCCACAACAAACTCAGCCAGGTTTCCCTAAACCTGTTGTGATCACTTCACAAACGTCATTCTAACTTATGAGCAATTTATTAATTCCATGCTGTTTTATCATTAATGTAATCCTTTACACAATAGTAGGATTTACTAATTAATTGCCGGTCAGATGTATTTATAAATGCTTAAAATGTTTGTGAACATTAATCATGTGACGCGGTTATAAGATGACAGACGAGCTTATGACTTAAATATTAAGTATATCTATCTTGTCATATTATAATATATGTACCATCGGAACGCTATAATTAAACAACTAACTTATACTTAATTTATGATGTTTTATATAGTTATTATTTATAATTCGTTATTATAATATATCTTTATATAATTGATAAAATAAATACATAAATGGCCAATATATAATTTAAAAAATATACTATTTGTTAAAATGTACTTCTTAAAAACATTTAATAGTTGTATTCAAATAAGGAAAATATCTAAATATAAGCGTCACGTCACATGACTATCCCATAAAATGTAATACGCACTCGAGTCCCCACCAAAGTTTCTAATATAGCAACGGAGATTGAACCCGTCTATAAACTGACGAAAGGCATAGCTCCCTTTTATGACCCTTGATTTTATTATTCATCTTATGTATGCAAAATATATCGAAAAAGGCAGGACATAAAAAATCTAATTTGCTCAATTTACATACAAGAAACTTTACTTTCCACAAATTAACCATTCCGAGCGACTATTATCTTATGAAGTACGTAAATTTGCCATAAATTTAAAAACAAATCTTTCAAGAAATTACTATAAACCTGCCAGCACTAAATAGTTTGAAAACGATTTTTTTATGCATGACTTAGGTAATTGAAAATATTTACGTATCGTGGCTTATATACTATATATTATTGAATAAACTAACAGTATATAATACTTTTAGTAAATAATGTAGAGGAGGTAAAGCACGTTAAAACCACTTGCTTTGTGTACAGCACAAAGAAATGTAATCAATTGATATTCTATTCGATAAATGCATATTCAGTTGGATTTACATTGACTAGTAACATTTTTGTCAACAAAACTGATTTTCTGATTGACCGTCCCTTCAATTATTAAATTAGTTTAGCGAACCGACAATACTCGTATCGTACCGAAGAATTGACCTTTCGGTACTGCTAATTAATTACTGCCAATTATTAAATGATATTGAAAGTATTATAGCTTCTTGAATCTACCTATCATGTACGACCCTATTAAACTTTAATATTGAAATCTATTTAGCTTCTTCTATATATTTATAAATATATAGAGATTATTAGAGGAAGTTCACGTCACAAGCTTGAGAATGCTCTGGATAGCATGTATTAAGAGGTTAATGTCAGCGGACGAGGCAAAAGAAGAAGGAGCCGGAGCGTTCATCGCTCTGTTCTCTTTGTCTCGAGATAAAAGTGCAAAGCTAAAAAAATACAAGGAAATGTGCTCAATTAACGTGGAAGGTGAATTGTACAAAAAAAAAGAGGAGGGTATTTTTTTAGCTTCGCACTTTATCCCTCCACGCTTTATCCAGCAGAGTAGGCAGAGAAAATCGCAGGAATCTTGTTAATTTAGTAAATTTGAATTTTATATAAATCTGCAATTGATTTATATGATCGTTTTTTTCTGTTGACAATAGGAGTAAGGTTTGTTGATTAAACAGCAAATGTTGTGAAATATATGAATGTTTTTATCTTTACGATTTATACCGCACATACAAGTTAGGCAGAGGGAAAAGCAGGTGTTAAGACACTCCGACTCCCACTTTCCGCCATTCGAAGCATTGCGTATTTTGTGGTGAAACTCAACGCCGCGCTTGCCTATTTACCAAAGTGGAAAAAAGGAAATGAAATAATCCATTCTCCTCGAGGGGCAATCGAATCGCATTTTTTTTTCTTAAAAGAATTAAAAATATTCGTATATGTATATAGTGGCAATTTTAATCAAATCAATCTTGTGACTACAAGTACGCTACAAATATATGAATAATTAGAACATGAGCACAGTTTAGTAAACTAAATAAATATTCGTACAGTCCAAATGGGTGAAGCCGCGGGCGGGTTGTTAGTAGATTGTTAGTAGATAATATATAAATTGAAAAATTAAACATTGCTTTTGGTTTTTATAATATTGTTTTCTTATTTATAACGATTTTAATTAATTGATACGCTACAAAGTCAGAGTATAGTTATATTTTTTTTAAACTTCAACCCTGCAACAATTGCAAAAACAATTAAACAACACTCATATATTATGTGTTCATACATATCTACATAGCTTGACGCTATCTGAAATAGAGTATACGGAGAAAACGGAATGCTACACTTGCGCTCCCAAAATACCTTTGTCGCCTCGTCCAGTGTCATTAACCTCTTCATCCCTTTGTAGTATTAATCCTTCTTATAGAATCTGTTAGTGTCAGTGGGTGTTAACAAAGAAAAATAAAGGATAGATGAATGCTGGAAGCAATATTTTCAAATCAATTTCGTAATTAGAACGTTATTGTCATAATCAACATAGTGTATCAATACGACGATCAGTACGACAGCAATTCCAATGAAAGGGTCGAGTCAAGACGGTCAATTTATATATATTTGTTTATTTTGATAAACCTCCAAAAGACCAAAGGAGCTCTACTAAAATATTAATTAATTACAATTACTTTTATTGACAAATGTATTGGGTTCAGTCATGTCCCTTTATATTTAGAAGCGTGAATTTTTATTTTGTAATCAAAACTTGTGTCGAAAGTTATTTCAGTGTAACTTATTCTAATATATTTCCACTTTGTGTATTATAACAGTAGTGTGGGCATTTTTACATAAACTAAACATTATAGCTATACTCAAGGGCTTTTTGATTTTGGCTTTGTATATGGACGTGTGGTTAATATGGGAAGTACTAATATTTGAAGTGTGCCTCTTCAAATAATTTACATATTTACATGATTTATAGTATTTTTTAACGTACAAAGAAAACTTGGTGACAACTCCTCCCATTATCATCATATAAAAGTTTTCTGTTACTAAGTGACAGACTGATATGCATAGCAAAATTATATCTACTTTCCTGTGATAAAGTTTGTCGTTTAGGTTTCGTGGTTTGTGTGGAAAAGCCTTCAAGAAGAATTTATAACGTATTGAAATCTTTGAGCGGTCAATATGTCAATATAGTTTTACCGTCTGCATATTTATATGCAAAAGCATTGCTTACTTATTACAACTGAGTAGTTTTTAGTTATTACCTTGAGAAATGTTATCATTTAAACACTGAGCAGAATATATTCTTTTGAGTATATTAACATATCACGTAAGTGAAAACCACAACAGGAAAACAAAAACTTACAAGCATTCACCAAACAGAACGTAACAATGCAACGTAACTAGAAGTGTTACAATTATAGTGCACTATTTAATTAACTCACAAAATTCACCTGAATCTCATTACTAATGGTATTTGATAAGGCGGATCTCCTACATGAGACACAGCTATTATCATAGTTGTGTCTCTGGGGCAGCCCTATGTTAATTTAATGACGGTCACGTACATACGTTCGTAGAATAATTTGTCATTGTTATTTAGAGAGCTTGCTTACATTGCTACATAAATAAAAATCTAGTTAATGGTTATTTCAAGCTATCCACCACAGTAAAATAATCATTACATCAGTAAATATCGTTGTCTTTTTACAGGCACTTGTCTTGAAACTTGGTTGTCTTAATATACTCCGTCCTACATATATATCAACGTATTAAAAAAAGCTTAATAATTTTCACAAAAGATTTAATTACATTAAAACCATAAATTTTCATCTAGAAATATTTACTGTATTTCCGTTTCATAATAAGTACGCGATAATAAAACAGTACTACTTTAAATATTTATTACAGCTCGGAGTTACAAATGTTTCCGGTCGGTGCAAACTAGTTTTTAATATGACCGCCGTCTACACTCCAGCTTTAATATCGGTTTGAAAGCCAGTGTAGCTGCACTTGACAATGCGTATCCTCAAATACTATTGTTGTGTTAGAAGCCAGCTAGGTAGTAGGATACAAATATTGTTGTGGAAGCTTATCATGTTATTTTAATAAAATGCCTTTAAATCGGTACTCTAATATAAACATAAAACGTACAAGCTTGACATCTCGGTTGTCGTTCGAGAACATAGATATATATCGATGGTACTGGGGGAAGTCGACGTAAAAACATGAATTATTTCTGAAATATAATAGCATGTAAGGAAAGGTTAATAATAATGAATACTAGATACTCTACTTGGCATAAAATGTGAAACTTTTTAAAAATTTTAATTAACTTTGTATAATTCTTGAATGTTGGCATTATTCGACTTATTGATTAAAAAACTACTCGTATAATTAAGCGTAATTTAATGAACTGAGCTACAAAATTATTAATTGAACACAAGTTTAAAATCTAATGATGTAACTATACGTAACAAAGTCATAATGTTTTAATTTATTATTTTGCATTTTACACTTTATTACTTTCTGTCACAATTTGTAACATTACGCGCTGAGCAGTGGTCATACCAGAGGGGGAAAATTTACATAACCGTTTAAATTTATAATAACATAAACTATATCAAACGAGACTTATCTTATATAAATCTTATATAAATCTTCTTATAAAGAAAAAGTACGAAACCCAGTAAATAATATAACATAAGTAGATATAAAAATACTTAAAGAAAACATATAAAAATTTGAACGCAGCGGGACTCGAACCCGCGCCCTCCTGCGAACCGTGCAGGCGCTCTCACCACTGAGCCATGCGTTCTACATCACGCCGCGTTGAAATTCTTATATGCTTTTTATACAACTTATATCGTTGTTAGCATCTCTGTAGGGAGATTTTTACAAATTTCCGCTACCCAAAGACCATTACAAAGAACAATCGTTTGGCGAGAGAGAATGCTATTTTTATTAAATATTTTTGATGATTTTTAAAGTGTTAATCCACACTGAGGATAGAAAAAATACTTAAAGAAAACATATAAAAATTTGAACGCAGCGGGACTCGAACCCGCGCCCTCCTGCGAACCGTGCAGGCGCTCTCACCACTGAGCCATGCGTTCTACATCACGCCGCGTTGAAATTCTTATATGCTTTTTATACAACTTATATCGTTGTTAGCATCTCTGTAGGGAGATTTTTACAAATTTCCGCTACCCAAAGACCATTACAAAGAACAATCGTTTGGCGAGAGAGAATGCTATTTTTATTAAATATTTTTGATGATTTTTAAAGTGTTAATCCACACTGAGGATAGAAAAAATACTTAAAGAAAACATATAAAAATTTGAACGCAGCGGGACTCGAACCCGCGCCCTCCTGCGAACCGTGCAGGCGCTCTCACCACTGAGCCATGCGTTCTACATCACGCCGCGTTGAAATTCTTATATGCTTTTTATACAACTTATATCGTTGTTAGCATCTCTGTAGGGAGATTTTTACAAATTTCCGCTACCCAAAGACCATTACAAAGAACAATCGTTTGGCGAGAGAGAATGCTATTTTTATTAAATATTTTTGATGATTTTTAAAGTGTTAATCCACACTGAGGATAGAAAAAATACTTAAAGAAAACATATAAAAATTTGAACGCAGCGGGACTCGAACCCGCGCCCTCCTGCGAACCGTGCAGGCGCTCTCACCACTGAGCCATGCGTTCTACATCACGCCGCGTTGAAATTCTACAGAGATGCTAACAACGATATAAGTTGTATAAAAAGCATATAAGAATTTCAACGCGGCGTGATGTAGAACGCATGGCTCAGTGGTGAGAGCGCCTGCACGGTTCGCAGGAGGGCGCGGGTTCGAGTCCCGCTGCGTTCAAATTTTTATATGTTTTCTTTAAGTATTTTTTCTATCCTCAGTGTGGATTAACACTTTAAAAATCATCAAAAATATTTAATAAAAATAGCATTCTCTCTCGCCAAACGATTGTTCTTTGTAATGGTCTTTGGGTAGCGGAAATTTGTAAAAATCTCCCTACAGAGATGCTAACAACGATATAAGTTGTATAAAAAGCATATAAGAATTTCAACGCGGCGTGATGTAGAACGCATGGCTCAGTGGTGAGAGCGCCTGCACGGTTCGCAGGAGGGCGCGGGTTCGAGTCCCGCTGCGTTCAAATTTTTATATGTTTTCTTTAAGTATTTTTTCTATCCTCAGTGTGGATTAACACTTTAAAAATCATCAAAAATATTTAATAAAAATAGCATTCTCTCTCGCCAAACGATTGTTCTTTGTAATGGTCTTTGGGTAGCGGAAATTTGTAAAAATCTCCCTACAGAGATGCTAACAACGATATAAGTTGTATAAAAAGCATATAAGAATTTCAACGCGGCGTGATGTAGAACGCATGGCTCAGTGGTGAGAGCGCCTGCACGGTTCGCAGGAGGGCGCGGGTTCGAGTCCCGCTGCGTTCAAATTTTTATATGTTTTCTTTAAGTATTTTTTCTATCCTCAGTGTGGATTAACACTTTAAAAATCATCAAAAATATTTAATAAAAATAGCATTCTCTCTCGCCAAACGATTGTTCTTTGTAATGGTCTTTGGGTAGCGGAAATTTGTAAAAATCTCCCTACAGAGATGCTAACAACGATATAAGTTGTATAAAAAGCATATAAGAATTTCAACGCGGCGTGATGTAGAACGCATGGCTCAGTGGTGAGAGCGCCTGCACGGTTCGCAGGAGGGCGCGGGTTCGAGTCCCGCTGCGTTCAAATTTTTATATGTTTTCTTTAAGTATTTTTTCTATCCTCAGTGTGGATTAACACTTTAAAAATCATCAAAAATATTTAATAAAAATAGCATTCTCTCTCGCCAAACGATTGTTCTTTGTAATGGTCTTTGGGTAGCGGAAATTTGTAAAAATCTCCCTACAGAGATGCTAACAACGATATAAGTTGTATAAAAAGCATATAAGAATTTCAACGCGGCGTGATGTAGAACGCATGGCTCAGTGGTGAGAGCGCCTGCACGGTTCGCAGGAGGGCGCGGGTTCGAGTCCCGCTGCGTTCAAATTTTTATATGTTTTCTTTAAGTATTTTTTCTATCCTCAGTGTGGATTAACACTTTAAAAATCATCAAAAATATTTAATAAAAATAGCATTCTCTCTCGCCAAACGATTGTTCTTTGTAATGGTCTTTGGGTAGCGGAAATTTGTAAAAATCTCCCTACAGAGATGCTAACAACGATATAAGTTGTATAAAAAGCATATAAGAATTTCAACGCGGCGTGATGTAGAACGCATGGCTCAGTGGTGATAGCGCCTGCACGGTTCGCAGGAGGGCGCGGGTTCGAGTCCCGCTGCGTTCAAATTTTTATATGTTTTCTTTAAGTATTTTTTCTATCCTCAGTGTGGATTAACACTTTAAAAATCATCAAAAATATAAGTAGATATATCAAATATTACAATATATAATGAAAGAAGTAATAATTTTGATTGTATAGCTGACATGTAACAATGTCATTATGGCTCATTTTACGTAAGCATATAGTACTATATACATATAAGCCACAGATAGATATAAGATAGATTGAAAGATAAACAAAGATTAAAAATTGAAAAGTATAACAAAAAGATATGTAGTACGTACAGACGGCGTCTAGTACGTGTGCCTCGTATGGTATATACTATTTTCTTCTTTACGCGATGCAAAATGAAAGACCTCTTATTGAGCATACATTTTAATAGGCGCAGATATCATTACTAAATGGATTGTTAGCATTGTTAATAAACAATAATAAATTGAAATTATTCATGTCTATAACTAGTATACGATATTTTTAGTAAATAATACAATTTCCTTTAATTGTAGCATAAACAAATATAAGATAAAGCGCGTTATTGAAAACCACCTGCTCTGTGTATAACACAAAGGAAATGTAATCAATTGATACTATATTAGGTAAATATATATTCAGTACGAATATATAATAGTATCAAACGTTTGTATTGCTTAGTAAATAAATGCTAATAGAGAATATATTCCAGGCACAGTATTGAAACTTAAACCAAATTTATAACAAGTTATTAAGTTTGTTTTTATGTTTTGTATGATTGTTACACAACGAGTTCTTCATTGTAGTTCGTTAGTACTGCGTTCAACGCGTGTAACACGTGAATTATAACGTACTCGGACTGAAATCGGAGAACTAGGTTGACTCTTGACACTAGAGAGGAACTAACTGTCTGCGCAAAGTATAATCATCTCCACTGCTATACGCAAAACCTAGAGAGTAGTAGCTTTTCTTTTCTTTTCTAAAAGATTCTTGAGCAGTGAAATGAATGTTAAGGAAATAGTAATCTACTAACGCGGGCGCGTAACCAATGTATAAAATTGCCAATAAATTAGAACTTGTTGTACAAACAAAGGATAACATCAGAACTTACGCTCACTTGATATTTTTTGTTAGTAATTCATAATACTCGTATATACACATTTATATGCTCAAAGTTTAATTTACATAGCGGAGTAACATTTTCGTCAACAAAAAGTTTGGACGAAAGATTGAACGTCCCTTCCATTATTGAATTACTTTAGCGGACCGACAACATTCATATCGTACCGTACTCCAGCTATATAAGAAGAAAGAATTGACCTTTTCCTACAAGTAATATTATTATTATTCATAATTATTTGTAAGGAGGTCTCGGTTAACATTTGAAAACGTAGTATCAAAGTTATTGAGAGGTTCAAGGGAATTTCGCGTAACAAGCTTAGGAATGCTCAGGCAGAACAGGCAAAAGGCAAAACAGGCAGAGATTGGCGCTGTGTTCTTATTTCAATTTAAATTAATTTGTAAAACTGTATTTTATTATCAAACAGACACAAAAAAGAATAGTTATAATATAAAAGTATAATTATAATACAATATAAAAGTTATAAGTTATAATATAAAAGTATAATTATAATACGTATTTGTTTCATTAACGCTACAATGTCAAAGTATACCTAGTTAGTGTTAATTCGTGTTATAAAAGAAGAATAACAGATAGAAGAAAATAATGCTATGAAGCAATATTTTCTAAACAATTTCATGATTAGAATGTTACTGTCATAATCTTTATAAAGTATCAGTACGACGATCAGTACAATAGCAATTCCAATGAAATGATCGAGTAAAGACGGCCAATATTGGTTCGTCAAAAGCTCCCAAACGAGCACTACAAAATACTAATTATTTACAATTACATTATACAGTTATAACGCAAGTAATTATATTACACTGAATATATTCTAATACATTCCACTTTGTTTATTATAAAAGTAGTGTGAGGATTTTTTGCATAAACCAAACAATATGGATATACTCAAGGGCCTTTGGATTTTAGAGAGAAACGTGACTGAAGTATGTCGTTGACGCTTTGTATATGGACGGGTGATTAATATGGGAAGTAGTAAAATTACAATAGGCGCTATTTACATATTTATTTGATTACAATATGTTTTATCATATACCTAAGAAAAATTTGGTGATAAGTCCTTCCATTATCATCATGAAAAAGTTATCCATTACTAAGTGACAGACTGATATGCAGAGCAAAATTATAAATGCTTGCGTGTGATGAAGTTTGCTATTTGGACTTCTTTGTTAGAGTAGAAGAGCACTCAAGAAGAAGTTGGAACGTATTGCTATCTTGGAGCGGTCAATCAAATTTACATATATACAAACGCATTACTTACTTATTACAACAACAACAAAAAAGTACTTTGGTTTTTTTCTTATATTACCTTAAGAAATGCTATCATAACAAGATGGATTTAAGCCGCTGAGCAGAGTATATCCTTTTTTGTATATTAACACGTCACCACATTACGTATGTAAATGAAATCAACCCAGAAAAATAAAAACTTTTAGAACATTATCCAGACGCAACGTAGTAATGTAATGTAGAAGTGTTACAAGTTTAGTGCACTATTTAATTAGCTTACAAAATTCACCAATATCTGATTACTAATGGTATTTCATAAGGCGGGTTTCCTACATGAGACAGCTATTATCATAGTCGTGTCTCTGGGGACAGCCCTACGTTAATTTAATGACGGTCACGTACATACGTTTGTAGAATAATTAGTCATATTGTTATTAAGAGTTTGCTTACATTTCTATATAATTAAAAATCTAGGTAATGATTATTTCATTTTTGTTATTCTAAAGATTCTAGTAAAATCATTATTACTTCGGTAAATATCGCTTAACAGGAACTTGGTTCTCATAATACAATTCGTCCTTCATTTGTAGAAACGTAATGAATAAGAGGTTAATAATAAATAATTAACCGAAAAGATTTAAAAATATTAACCATAACTTTTCATCTGGAAATATTAACTATATTTCCTTTTCATAATAAGTACACTATAGTAAAATAGTACTACTTTAAATATTTATCTCGGAGTTATAAATGTTTCCGGTCTGTGCAAACCAGTTTTTAATATGACCGCCGTCTACACTCCAGCCTTAATATGTGGTTTAAAGCCAGTGTAGCTGCACTTGACAACTCTTGCATTTTAAATGTATATCGTCAAATACTATTGTCGTGTTAGAAGCTAGCTAAGTAGTAGGATACAAATATTGTTGTGGGAGCTTATTATGTTATTTTAATAAAATATCTTTAAATCGTTACTCTAATATAAGCATAAAAAGTACAAGTATTACATCTCGGTTGTAGTTCGAGAACATAGTATCGATGGTACTAGAGGAAGTTAACGTAAAAACGCGAATTCTTCCTCCAATGTCATGTATGGATGTCATGGAGAGGTTGATGACATTGAATGCTAGCTACTTTACTAGGCATAAAACGTGAAACTTTTTAATTTTTTTTAGCTTCACGCTTCATCCCGTAGTGTTAAAATAATCCGTTGCTTAGTCCCAGCTTTCACCGTCCTCGCTTTCCGCCTTTTTCGAGGCAATGCGTGTTGAGTAGCGGCTTTGTCTAGTTTCCAGAGCAAAGAAAACGGAAATAGAAAAATCAAACCCTCAAACTGTCGCGTTTACAGGCAGACGCTTACGCCTCTGCGACGACGACCACGACGGTCCTCAACTCAATTTTTAAAAAAATATTAATTAAATTTATGTAATTCTTGAATAAAGGAACGTTGGCATTATTCAACTTATTGATTGAAAAAGTAGTGGTATAAGAAATTAAACACATTTTAATAAACTGAGCCCAGAGAAATCATTAATTAAACATAATTTTAAATTCTAATGATGTAAATATACTTTATAAAATTATATATTTTGAGGACCGTCGTGGCGCAGAGACGCAACGTCTGCCTGTAACGCGACGGTTACTGGATTCGATCCCCAGTCGAGGAAGATGGATTTTTCTATTTCCATTTTCTTCGCTCTGGCAAATTAGGCAAAGCGCGGCGTTGAGTTCTTCCACTCAACACGCAATGCCTCGAAAACGGTGGAAAGCGGGGACGGAGAAAGCAGGGGCTAAGCAACGGAGTGTCTTAACACTAGGTTCTTACGGTCCCTGCAGTTCTCTCTGCCTACCCTGCCTAGTGCGGGATAAAGCGTGAAGCTAAAAAAAAATATTTTTTTTTTTATTTTGCATTTCACACTCTATTACTTTATTTAATTTGTAACATTACGCGCTGAGCAGTGGTTACATTTATAATAATATAAAATGTATTAAAACGAGACTTAATAAATCTTAATGTACTAATACAGAGTTCTTATAGTTAAAGGAACGAAAAACCAGTAAATAACATAATATATAGACATATCAATTATGACAAGATGAAATTAATATAAGTATTAAAATTTGTACTATACAGATGTCGTGTAATGTAACACTGTTGTTTTGGTTTATTTTACGAAAGCATATCATACTATATACATATAAGTTACAGTATAAGATAAATAGAAAGATGAATACTCAAAAATTATAACAAGAAGATGCGTAGTACGTGTAGACGGCATCTAGTACGCGTGCCTAGTATGGTATATACGATTTCCCGCTTTACGCGATGCAAAGTGAAAGAACTCTTATTGAGCGATCACTATGTTACTTTCAACCGGAACAGATACATTACGTGACAAATTCTTAGTACTTTGTCGTGAGAATCACAAATAAATATAATAAATATGAATTATCACCAACCTGTCGAATTTTATATTTCAATTCGTTACTTTAATTACCAACCTCATAGCATTTCCCTCCTTATGTTGCATTTACATTAAAAGTTTCATCAATAGATATGTGCCAATATGTAGTAAGACTACGTAAATCAATGATTGAATTCATTACTACTTACTTTTGGTAGTTACAATTAATCGAATATATTTCAATTCAAATATTACAAATCAAAACTTAAAATTATTTGTAACCAAATTTTAATACCCATCGTGACATTAACGGACAAGCCTTTCTTGAGCGGTCAAACTTTTGGCTGTAAGCTGGTGTTGAATACTAAATCGATATAATCCTCGGTACATAATTTTGTTTCGTTGTGAGGATTTTAAGAATATCATTAATGTTTGAACAGAGTGAAGTTTTTAAATATATAATATTAATATTAATAATTACTTAGTAAGAGTGTATTTTTTAGTTCATTGAAAATCAAAATTATATTTGTATTTAAGTAATCCTATGAAGTTAGGTCTAAAGCACAGCAGCTGACAGTATCACAATATATGTTAGTAAATGTGACAGCTTAAGTTATATAATCACAATATATAGCATTACGTTTTATAATTTTTGCTTTATATTATTAGTTATTTAACTGATATTCTTGTAGTCTTTCTTCCACACCCGCAAAATAAACAAATCAATTTCCCGCTATCTGGTTAAAAAATGACACTCTCAATGTGTAAATAAACAAAAATTTGATTAAGCTGAGAGGGTAGCCTACGGCTAAAAATATTTACTTTTCCTTTTTATTTACTTTTATTCTGTAGGATTTGATGAAATGTTTAATATTTATTGTATAATAATATTTAGTATGTAGCAAATATTACATGTTACAACATTGTACCCAATGTATAATCTAAATTGCGACGTTAAACAATACACAAGCATTACGTTACAAGGCATGTTTTCTGACGTTAATTTATGACTTTGAAGTTCAATTCTGACTCTGTCAATTTCCACTTATACAGTGGAAAAGTTCTAGAGAATAATGGCGTCGTCACGTCATTATAAAATTAGTAGAATTTAATTGCGTAGAAAAGTGCTATGTATATAATATGACTACATATGTTATATTTTACTTAACACTAGCTACACCATCGCTGTTTCCCCTTATATAATATACATGTATTGTTTTACAGTTATATTTTCCTTTAAAGTCACTTTGTGGTAAGTACCTACCTTTTCGCTCGCGTTTCGATATCAATAGAAAACGTTATTCCTTAAAGAAATTTTGCACGGCGAAAATTTCAGGATAAAATCCAAATAGCACATAACTTAAACAACATATAACCTAAGCGTCGCCCCTGAATCTCTTGCGTGATCTAGTGAAACTTTCATAAAAATCTTTTAAGCTATTTCAGAGATTAGCCCAGACAAACGAAAAAACAGACAAATAGAATTTTTTTTATTTTTTTTCAGGTTTTAGTGACGTGTTAATAAATATATATACTAAAACTTATCATCACAAATAAACAGATGTATGGAAGTTACATATATAAGTATAGATATTTTCTGTAGAACATGTGTATATAAAACTGTTTTAAGAACAAATAGCCTTAACAGAACGAACGAACGTACGCCAAATCTCATTCATATGTTCGAATATTCTAAACATATTTTGAAAGCAATAAAAATAATCCGATGGAATTATCCTAAGCTTTGTAGGCTCAGTTTATTTCATCAAAATATCGCCCGCAGCTCATTTGTTTTCGGTCCTTGACAACACAAATTCTCATTACGGTAGCACAAATGATATACTGAAAACAAGTTATAAAAAAATTGCTTCATGTTTTCTGTTCCTTCAATTCTCAGAATAAAAAATA